>PVKW010030413.1:12597-25834 GCA_004027895.1 Orientallactaga bullata | reverse complement strand
AAAAAAAAAAGAAAGAAAAAAAGAAATTACAGACCAATCTCCCTCATGAACATAGATGCAAAAATTCTCAACTAAATATTGGCAAACAGAATACAAGAAGATATCAAAATAATTCACCCCAACCAAGTAGGATTTATCCCAGAGATGCAGGGATGGTTCAACATATGCAAATCAATAAATTTAATGCACTATATAAATGGACTGAAGGACAAAACTCACATGGTCATCTCAATAGATGCAGAAAAAGCATTTGACAAAATCCAACATCCCTTCATGGTAAAAGTCCTAAAGACACAGGGAATAGAAGGAACATATCTCAGTATAATAAAGGCTATTTATGACAAAACTACAATCAACATAATACTGAATGGGGAAAAACTTGAAACTTTTCCACTAAAATCAGAAACAAGGGTGGCACTGTCCCCACTTTTATTTAATATATTACTAGAAGTCTTAGCCATAGCAATAAGTCAAGAGACAAACATAAAAGGGATACTAATTATAAAGGAAGAGATCAAATTATCATTATTTGCAGATATGATTCTATATATAAAGGAACCTAAAGATTCTACCAGCAAACTGTTAGAGCTGATAAGCATTTTTAACAACATAGCAGGATACAAAACTAGTACACAGAAATTGTAGCCTTCCTATATATGAACAACAAATATGCTGAGGATGAAATCAGGAAACCACTCCCATTCTCAATTGCCTCAAAAAAAAAGTACCTTGGAAGAAACCTAACCAAGGAAATGAACAATCTCTACAATCGAAACTTTTGCACACTCGAGAAAAATTGCAATAGAAAGTAGGAAATGGAAAGACATCCCTTGTACTTGGACTGGAAGAACCAATATTGTGAAAATGTTAATATTACCAAAAGCAATCTGCACATTTAATGCAATCCCCATCAAAAGTCCAATGGCATTCTTCATGTAGATAGAAGAAAAAATCTAAAATTCATTTGGAAGCACAAAAAACCTCACTGGCCAAAACAATTTTGAACAATAAAAATAATACTGGTGGTATCACAAGACCTGATTTCAAGCTATATTGCAAAGCCACGGTAACAAAAATAGCATGGTACTTGGACAAAGACACATAGATCAATGGAACAGAATAGAAGACCCAGCCGGGCATGGTGGCGCATGCTTTTAATCCCAGCACTTGGGAGGCAGAGGTAGGAGGATTGCTGTGAGTTGGAGGCCACCCTGAGACTACATAGTGAATTCCAGGTCAGCCTGAGCTAGAGTGAGACACTACCTCGAAAAACCAAAAAAAAAAAAAAAAAAAAAAAAGAATAGAAGACCCAAACATATATCCAGGCAGCTACAACCATCTGATTTTCGACAAAATTTTCAAAATTTTTCCTTGGAGAAAAGATAGCCTCTTTAACAAATGGTGCTGGGAAAACTGGCTATCTGTATGTAGAAGGATGAAAATGGATCTTTATATTTCTCCATGCATAGGAGACAAGTCAAATGGATCAAAGACGTTAATATCAGACCTGAAATTCTGAAACTGCTGGAGGAAAAATTATAGAAAACCTTAAATATATTGACATAAGCAACAACTTTCTGAATAGAACCCCAATTGCTCAGAATCAACCACTGGGATCTCACAAAGCACACTGCAAATAGAGGAAAGAGGCAACCTACAGAATGGGAGAAAATTTTTGCCAGCTGTACATCGGACAGAGGAATAATGTCTAGCATACACAAATGTCTAGCATATACAAAGTACTAAGAACTAAATAGAGTTCTCAAAAGAATACAGATAGCCTATAAACATCTAAGAAAATGTTCTACATCCTTAGCCATCAGGCAAATGCAAATTAATACTACTTTGAAATTCCATCTCACTCCTGTCAGAATGGCTATCATCAAGGTAACAAATGACAATAAATGCTGGTGAGGATGCAGAAGAAGAGGAACCCTTCTACATTGTTGGTGGGAATGTAATCTGATACAGCCATTGTGACAATCAGTGTGGAGGTTTCTGAGACAGCTGAAAATAGATTTACCATATGACCCAGCTATAGCACTCTTACACATATATCCTAAGGACTCTTCTTACAAGTAAAAGAAGGGTGGGGTAGGGTTAATCAAAATTCAAGTTGTTGTGAATAAGCCGCATGAAACCTACTTTTGAGGTTAATGGCACACCCAGAAGCCATATCCTGTTACTAGAAAAATCTCAGTGCCAGAGATGGGATACCGTACAGTGAGTTGTTGGCCAAGGAGGTCCCTGATGCCCCCCAAACCATTACAGGCTATTGCTGAGGCTCTTGGTTTCCCACCGGAACTACATAGTAAGACCCAATTGCTGAAAAGTCCACATGCCTGGGCTATAAAGTCACTGAGAAATCAAACTGGAGCTAAGATGAAAATCTCCTCCCTATAAACCAGTGGGCAGAAAGTTGGAAAAAGCTGCACTGCATGCATCACTATGGGAGACAGAAATCACCAGTGGTGTAAACAGTGGACACTGGAAGCCTCAAGTTTGGCCACACAGGCCAAATGACTGAACAGGTGCAATAGTGACATGCCTGTTATGGGGGAAAACAACTGCTCTCTGATTGGACTGGAGGCCTGTTCCATGGGAGGGAATACATGCCTGGTACTGATAACCTAATTAATGCCTATGGTGGGGGAGGTCATGAGCCCTAGGAGTGTAATGTCTGCTCTTGTTTGGCTAAATGCATATATTATGCCACCAATCTGCCCTGTAAGCACTTTACTCAATGTTTATACCCATATGTTAATGCTACTGTCACTTTTGGTTAGAGAAGCTTCTCTTTTCAGATGGCCAGGACCACTGGGATGACTCAAAAGGCACCATAGTGCTGACAACAGGTGACAGTGGAATTCTCAGTGCTGAAATGTTTCCATGTTATCTTCTAAGGCTCACAGTCCACTGTGGAAGAGGTGGATAAAAGAATGTAAGAGTCAAAGGAAGGGTAGGATTGCTTACAATGCAGTCATTCAAACAGAAATTGGCCTAAGTATCCATGACCTTGCAGTGCCTAGCACTACCTCCAAAAGACCCTCATAATAGGAGGGAAAGGTGATGACATCAAACTAAAAAAAGAGGCTGATGGGGGGAGGATATGATGGAGAGTTGGTTTGTGAAGAGGAAAGTGGGGAAGGGGAGGGAATTATTATGGTTTATTCTGTAATTATGGAAGTTGTCAATTAAAAAGTTTAAAAAGGGCTGGAGAGACGACTTAGTGGGTAAGGTATTTGCCTGAAATGCCAAAGGACTCTGGTTCGATTCTCCAGGACCCATGTAATCCAGAAGCCACAAGTGGGTGCATGCATCTGTAGTTCGTTTGCAGTTGCTGGATGCCCTGACATGCCCATTCTCTCCTCCCCCCCCCCCCGCTTTCTGACTGTCAAATAAATAAAATATATATTTTAAAAAGTTTAAAAAATAGGCTAATGATCTGAGTGGATAAGTTTTAGTATATGTTCTGCCAAAGCGAGCACGTAAGTGGATAAGTTTTAAAAGAAGAAATCAAATAAATATTTGAAATACGTATTTGAAAATAAACTTTCAAGAATCTTAGACACCAGAGGAAATTCTCCTGAAAACTGCTTTGTGATTCCATTTCACCCAGCATAATGGTTGTCATTAAGATAATAAATGACAACAAATACTGGTGAGGGTGTGGCAAAAGGGAGAACTTTTTCCACCAATCCACTACTGGTGGCAACTTAAACTTGTGTAGCTATGATGAAAATCATAATGGAGGTTATTTAAAAAAAGTCTGAAAATAAATCAATTGCTGGATACAAATATGTCATCCTTGGCTATGGTTACCTCAAGGATGTGGTAATCAACATAACACAGAGACACTTTCACAACAATGTTTACAGCAGCACTATTCGCAATTATGAGGAAATACAATCAGCCTAGATGTCCAGGAAAAATATGAACTGATAACAAAATTTGGTGTATCAATCTATATCTATGTCCATCTATTTATCTATATGTGTATATACAGCTGCAAAGAAAAAATTCAATCATAATATTTATAGGATATGGATACAACTAGAAATCATAACAGTAAATAAAATAACTCAAAACTCAGAGTGACAAATCAAACATAAGTATTTCCTGTATATGAAACCTCGATTTAATTTTTGTGTACATATGTAGGTAGGTAGGTGTGTGTGTGTGTGTGTGTGTGTGTCTACTCACTCGTACATGTATGTTTATAAATATGTGTTTGTGAACATGTGCGTGTGTGTATTTGTAGATCATAAAACTAGAAGGGAGCTCATGAAAGGAGATAGAGGTCTTAAGAGATGTGAGAAAGAGAGAGGGCAGTTGAATATATAACAGACGAAAGGAGGAGGGGCTAACTGGTGGAGAAAGATACCCAGATAGAAGGGGAGAGAGGCACGGGGAATGCAGTCACAGAGGAGTATGAATGAAACCAAAATTTAATGACATATATGTGAAGGTGACACGAGGAAACTTAATACTTTGTATGATAACATTATAATACTAATAATAGTAATTACGATAATAAAGAGCCCTTAAGAAGAAAAATCCTTCAGAGGCCACTAAATGACATATCACTAAATTAAAAGATTCCTAACTTTAAAAGTAGCTATTACATAAAGCTATATCCTCAGACATTCTGGAGAAAGCATATCTGAATAGACATAAGAGTATGAGCAGTTGCTAGAGGTCAGAGGTGGAAGGGTGAATGGGCAGGGCATATTGGATTTTTAGGACAATGGAGATATTCTATATGATACTCAGTGGTGAATATATACCTTATATTTGTTAAAACTCATATAAACTGCCATGAGATAACCCTAATGCAACTATGGACTTTGAATAATAGTATATCAATATGGTATTGATTTGTAACAGATCTATCACTGTGGAAAGAGACTCCCACAGGGGTTGAGGCTTACTTGATTCTCTGAGAAAGAAGTATATGGGAATTCTTTTCTTTTGACTCAGTTTTGCTATAGTCTAACCCTTCTCTGACATGAAGCTTGCTAATAAAAATATGATGAATTTGAATTCCATAAAGAGTAGAAGCCTTAGAAGAGCCGTCAGATATTTTACAGCAAGCTTAAAATACTCACACTGCTAACCCCATTCTACATTACAGGGGTGAATGTAATTGCCCTTAATAGGAAAAAGCCTTCTGGATCTAAATCTGGTAAATAAGGTGAGCTATCTTCTTCAGAAAACACATTCAGAGTTTAAAATTAGGTATGAATTTAAACTAATTGTGATTGATCTTAATTTACCAGTAAATGTCTCTGAAACTATTTTCAAAGAGGAATCCTCATGAGTTTCAGCAAAATGCAATCAAACGTTCTCTCAAGGTCATATTTTGCAGGACCAATAGCAAATATACATATCATTTGTCATATTTCTCAGAATTTTGTCAAAATTCAGCCTTTGCCCTAAAGGGTATAACATATTATTATCATACATTTATTTGGGTTTTGTGTTTTTTTTTTTCTCAGCCAAGTGATACAGATATATACACAAACATATGAAGAACTTTGATATATCTAATGAACATATATGAGTAATATGAAAATAGTAACATATAATTTGTAACATACCAGATTGAAATATTACTTAAACGTTAAGGTAAAGGCAATCCAAAAGCCACATTTATATTTCATTTTCCCTGCTCTCCTAAATGGGAGATTAAAGAAAAATGTTTGTTATACCACCTTATTATATTCTACACTTGCCGAAGTCATTGATTCATGTGGAGGTCCTGAATAAACATCCCAATAAAAGCTCTTGCAATAGGCTAGGGCACTGAATATTCTTGAAAGTGTATTTTACAAAGTTTAGATGTTATTGGAAGGTTACTGGAAAGCCTTTTTTCTTATTTTAATTAATATTTGATTAATTCCTCTAGAATTCTGCATGTTCTGATCATACTCAGAGCCTGGGTGAAAAAATATCAAAATTTGTAAGAAATTACAAAGCCCAAATTTAATGAAGATAACTTTTCTACAAAACTATTCTTTGCTCTCCATTTCATTTTTCTAACACTATCCAGAGGAATTTATTCAGACAACTTTATGTAAATGTTCACTCTGATTTGAGTCTGTTAGGTCTGACAGGCCCCAATATGGAGTCACCAAGGACAGCAGGATGGCAACAGAGGTATAAGGAAGTGGATTATCCACATTGCTCAAGAAACCCGCCCAGCTATTAACACTTCCTTGGCTGCAATGCCCCCAGGTCATGGTTTCCTGCACCTTTATTTTGTAAACCATCCAGTCTCTGTTCTGATGTCACACCCTGGCTATCTTAGATCTCCCCTCATCTCTTCCTTTCCTCACCTTCCCCCATCTGAAAGCCCTATAAAGCTCACTACCCTGAGGAACTCAGGTGGACTGCACTCCTCTCTTGTGAGCCAGCCCAGGCAGCTCGTGCTTTTCCCGAACAAAGCTTTCATCCTTGTCTCAGAGTGTTGTGCGTGGTCATGGTCACTCCTGAACCTTACATTGGGTGCTCTGACTGGGATAGGAAGCTTCTGGTTGCCCACTTGGGCAGCCAGAGCTCCTTTCCCTGACCAGACAACCAAGCTGCCATTGACCTTCTGATGGCTTCAGACCATCTCTTCCTGATACTGGCTTTCATGTCCACCACAATTCTGCCTCTTCATCTCCTCCCTCCTTCTCGGTGAATGTCCCTCTTGGGTTGGCTTGCTCTCAGGTTCATCCCTCTTCGTGGAAGCCTTGCAGGCACACTGACTACACCTCTTGGCCATTTCTGGGCCCCAACCCGAGGTCTCAAGAAGGATGCATTCTCAACACCTTGGGTCTCTCACTCTGGTCTGCCATACCCTAAAGGGTGCCTTTTGGTTTGGCTGCACCATCTCAGGACACTCTCCTCCTTCCTCCTTTCCTTCCTGAGGTCTCATCCTTCACTGCCAGCTGATTTCACCATCAGGAGCACAATCTCCCACCTTGCCCACGACCAGGCTAAAAAGCCAACAGTCGTGACCTGTGTGGCCTCTGCCCATGTGGGAGGTGCAGGCCCCATTCACCCTAATGGGCCAGGGTGTCATATTGGTGTTCTGTGTAAACCCAGCTTAAGCTCTGATTCCTTTCTCTGTCTCTTTAAGAACTTAAAGCCTCTACAACTCTTGGACAACATCATATCTCATCATCTGATCTTTTTCTGCAACTGCCTGGCCATAATCTAACCTAGACAATGGGTCCAAGTGGCCTAAATATAGTACTTTTGATGTCCAAATTCTCACTGATTTAGAAAACTTATGCCAACGTACAGGCAAATGATCCAAAAATTTTCACTCTTCTTACATTGGTTCTCTCTGCTCTGTCATGCTCCCACTAACAGGGTTTGGTTTTTGCTCCAGAGTTGTAAATAGAATAGAAATTTTAAATCAAAATGCACAGCTTCTAAATAAATGAATGAATATATGAGAGGGAAATGGTTGTCTGGAGTCTATATGAAAAGTCCACTTTAAATGAATGTGTGTATATGAGTATATATGTGGCTCACAGCCCTAAGGTTACAAAATGATTTCTGTTCTGAACAGTGCGATTTCATTGTGGGTGATATGATGATGATGGTATAGCCAATTTTTACTATTGAATGTCCCCCAGAAGAAACACAAGGTAATTGGGGAGTTATGCTGCCCCACTGTGTTCCTCAGGGACAAAAAGTAGATCAAAAATAATTTTAAGTTTTGGGCCAATCCAAGCAGATGTACCTGTAGTGTTACATAGTGCTTTCCCCTGAAGGACTTGATCTGTAGATGGCCACGTGGCCCTGGGAGTAAGAGGGAAGGCTAACACAAATCTCATTGTTGGACACAGATCTCTCTGATCTTTATGCTGCCCCAGGGAAATCCCTAATGGCACTTTCTTAACTTCCCTGGCTTGCCGAGCCTGGAGCCTTCAAGCACATAAAATCTCAGGATCCTGGTCCCAATAGCATATTGGGTGAATGCCAAATTGCTGTGAATAGATGTGGACTTCTTATAAGAATTTGCAACTGTTTTACTCTTACCTTATCTCTCTATGCTTCGGTGGGACTACTAACAGAAAAACAGTCTCAGAATTTACATTTAAATTTACATGTGCTCGATACTGAATTTGTAAGAATTTCTAATAATGTTCAAATCTGTTTTCATATTTTAAAAAAGTGTGTTTTAGGAAAGTTATAAGAAACAAAGTTACAAAATCAATAAATGATAAAATCTGTTTATTCTAGATAAATAAATAGTATAAGTCAAGTCTGATCTACTCTTTTGAAAAAAAAAACAACTTAAATGGTCATATTAAAAGTCTTATGGTAAGGACAATGAACGCTTTTGCTGATAGTTATGAAATGAACTGACTAAGAAAGATAAACAGGAGAGGAAACTTTAAATGTTGGTAACTCTGATGAAAAAGATTGTTAGAGTGGTTACATGGATTGTAAGGTAAAAGTATGTAGATGAAGGTATGAGTAAAGTATGTGAATGAAGGTTCGAGTTAGCTTAAACAGAAGGTTAAAGATACTTAATCAGATTACAGACCTCTTGAGATATAAAATGACTATTAGCCTAGGGCTTACATCAGACTAACAAAGTATGATCCTGGCTGATAGCAGGTTGCTATGGTATTCAGGCTGTAAACTTTAACTCATTGATGTTAATCTGGTTATAATGGCCATAAAGACTAAATTTATAGTACCTAACCAAGTTAGGTAGGTTCCTCTATTTGTCAACCTTTTAAGTGAATCTTATGGTTAAATTTGAATCATTAATATTTAATTCTTTCCTAAGGTTATTATATCTAAAACCTGCCTCAAAAAATATAAACTAAGTTATATTGTGATTTAAGATGCAACTCCTCAAATATTCCAAAAATCCATCTTAATAATTTAGATTTTACTTACATCATTACTGAGCAAGTTTACCAAAGAGCCACAGACAAAATTATAGGTGATTAAGGTTTGAGTAGTTATAGATTGTGTCATGAAATTTTATGTATGTTTTGTGTATATTTTATGTATGATTTAGAGGAAGTTTAAAATATTTCTTTTTGGCTCAACAGTCACAGGTGCTTGATTGCAAAGCCAGATGCACATAGCGGAGCATGCATTTGAAGATTGCAGTGACAAATGGCCCTGGCATGCCCTCTCTTTCCATGAGACTTGTCTCAGTTTTCATTAGATCATGGCAGTTTAGTCCAGTCCCTCTATTCTTTAGGTATATTAGATATAGCTAAATTAATTTCAGAAACTGACTTATAGATCAGATGGACATTTTATCTAGCATACACACACACACACACATGTATAAAAATTTTACAACTTTTCATGTCTTCATATTTAAACCAAAAATGTTACTACATAATATAGATTCTTGTTTGTTTTAAATTCTGTTAGCAGATCTTTATTCATACTTAAGTCTCTGTAGCCTCATGTGCCTTAAATATGTGAACTCTACTTTTTGTTAATATCAGGCTTTTCCAGATATCAGAATATTATAATTTGGTTTATACAAAATACAAGATGTTTTGGCTCTCAATAAACATACATCACCATGCCTGTCTTTTTATGATACTTCTTGTCTTATTCATACTAGCTTTGCTGGGTGATTATCACTGAAGTTATAATCTAAGCCTTATAAAAGTAACTTATTTTAATCTTGTTCATAGGAAAACTGAGGAAGCTCCTCATGTCTTAGGGAAATCCACTATGTACAAACAATGTTAATATAGTTTGTCTAAGCTTCATATAAGTCATAAATATTTCTTTAGTTAAGTCTTAAAATTTTTCAGCAGAAAAAGTACTTATTTTAAAAAATTAATTTATGTCTGTTATATTATATCTAATGTATGTTAAAATTGAACTTGCTTAATTTAACAATAACCAAGTTTTATATTGTCTCTAATGTACGTTAATCAGGCTTGCTTAACTCAATAATAACAAAATTTTATTTTATTCTTAAGCTATGTATAATCAGTCTCAGTCAAGGTTTCAATTAATTAATTCTGTCATTTCTGGTATCTTAAGTTCATTGCTTATAAAAATAGGCTTCCTGTCCTAGAAAAATAATCTTAAATTGCTGTTGTGCTTCCAGTTTGGGCCATTGTATACTGACTACCCAAAGTTGTTTTCAAACACAGATGCCAAAGTTTTATACTGTCTTGGCTTTTTCCGGACATACAATTTATAGATTAAATCAATTGCTTAAAGTTACTGATAAAATAATTGATATCTATTGTTTTCAGGGCTACAAAAATATTCTGCCTATACTTATAACTGACAGATACTTAAAAGATTGAATGTGTATGCTTTCTATGTTCCAGATATAGCTTAATGTCACCAGCTAGATGTTCTTTCTTGCTTTTTTCCTACACAGTCCTTCCAGCTCACACTGTCACCTGACAACTAAACTTAAATATTCATCAAAATGATTTTAAACTATTGTGTCATTCTCTAACCAGATCTGCTTTGCTAACTAGATATGTTTTACACCTTTTAAACTAATCTGTTTTACTACTCAGATATGTACAGTCTCTCTGAGTGATTAATAACCATATGTAGAAACCAAAATCAATTGGAAACATTGGAGTTAAAGGGATAACCAATATTTTGGTTCCTGCTCCCAGGTCAGAAGGCCACAGGAGATGATGGGACAGTGCTAACTTCTAGCCTCTGCTAAGTTACCTATCTTCTTGATCAGAGAGGATATGGAAACCCAGGGATAAACTCCAAGTCAGTGTATCTGCAACAGGAGAGTCACATCTGAGGAAAATCAGTCCTCCTGGCATCCCAAAAGAGGGAGGGCCACTTGGTCAGCATGGCCTTTCCTCACCTTCCCCCAACAGAACTCCTCACAGGTCCCTAAAAGTCTCTCCTACAGTGCCATTATTGACCTCCAAAATATACAGCTAATTCTGGGAGCCTATATGGTCTTAATCACCCAGTAAGAAAAATGTTACTACAATATAAACAAAAATTCCAGTGAGTTGTTGGCCAAGGAGGTCCCGGTAGCCTCCAAAACATTAAAGGCTTTTGCCAAAGCCCTTGGTTTCCCCTGAGAAACAGATAGTAAGACCCTATTGCTGAAGACATCTGTTGCCTGAGAGGCAAGGTCACTGAGAAAGCAAGCTGGTGTGGAGCAGAAAACCTTCTCCCTGTAGACCAGCCAACTGAAACCTGGAAAAAGCTGCACCGCATGCAGCGTATGGGAGACAGAAGTTATCAGCAGTGAAAACAGTGGATGCTGAATATTCAAGCTTGGCCAGACAGGCCCAATGACTGAACAGGTGCAACAGTGGCATGTCTACTCTTGGGGTAACCAACTGCTCCATAATTGGACTGAAGGCCCTCTCTACGGGAGGGAATACATACCTGGTACTGAAAAACCTAAGTAAAAGTCTATGGTAGGTGAGGTCATGAGCCTTAGGGGTATAAGCCTACTCTTGTATATATTATTCCCACCAAGCTGCCCTGAAAGCACTACAGTTAATGTTCATATTCACATATTAATGCTACTCTCACTTCTGGTTAGAGAAGCTTCTCTTTTTAGATGGCGATGGCCACTGGGATGACCCAAAAGGCAACATAGTGCTGAGAAGAAGGGATAGAGGAGTGCCCAGCACTGAAACACCTCTGTCACACCCTACAAGGCTCAGGGACCATTGCGGAAGAGGGGACGGTTAGAATGGAAGAGCCAAAGGAAGGGTATGACCTCTTACAATGCAACTGCCCAGACAGAAATTGGCCTCGATATCCATGACCTTGCAGTGCCTAGCAATACTCCGCAAGACCCTTAAAATAGAAGAAAAAGATGATGTCATCAAATTAAAAGACAGACTAATGGAGAGAGGGAGGGGATATGGTGGAGACTGGAGTTCTAAAGTGGAATGTGGGGAGGGGAGGGAAATATCAGGTGGGTTTTTTTGTATGTAAGTATAAAAGTCAATAAAAAAACAATAATTAAAAAAAATTCGGGCTGGAGAGATTGCTTAGTGGTTAAGGCACCTGCCTCCTAAGCCTAAGAACACTGGTTCCAGTCTCCAGTGGTTCCAATCTCCAGGTCCCATGCTTAGCCAGATGCAAAGTGAAGCAAGGGCGCAATGCCGCACTTGACCACAAGGGGACACACACATTCGGATTTCATTCGCAACAGTTGAGAGGCTGCTGATGTGCCCATCTCTATCTGTCTTCCTCTTCCTCTCTCTCTGTCTCTCTCTCAAAAATAAAAATAAACAAAAATTCCAACTAATAGGCTCCCCTAGCTGATGCTGACTTACAATACTAAACTCTTACATTAACTCATGTCTCCTGCCTCTGCCTGTCCCTGATTAACTTCACCTCCACTGACCCCAGCTCCTCCTACTTGCCTTACTCCTCAGCCCCCTCCTTCCTTAGCCCTTACCCTACCTCTTGCAGGGATAAGTACACCACCACCCCAAAGAGCACTTTCAAACTTAAACTCTCTCTTGTGTTTCTACTCTTCCCCTAATTCCCAAATGCTCCTCTTGAATACACTGATGCCCCTCTGCCTCCTTTCTCTTGCCCCCAACACTCTATCTCTCACCTCTGAGTGCTCATTCTCCCCTTATGCCTTGTGTTTTGATGTCATAATGAGCCCCTTAATTCTTCCTTCTGTTCTGTCCCAGGGTGTGCAGAGCCCATCTCCCTCACCTTCTCTATAGCAGATGTTGACAGGGATGGTACAGAGAAGTCTCTGTTTTTCTCAGGATCAAGTCATAACAGCATGCTACATTAGAGCTTATGGAGGGTGCTTACTATCAATCTCACCTCTGGCCACCATGGAACTGCCTCCTCATCACCCGCCCTGAAGATAGACCCATCGACTGCATTATCCAGCCTCTCCCAGTCAGCATGAAATTAACCTTCATCTCTTATCGTTAACAAAGGCTGGAACGTTAGGTCTGACAGGCCCCAATATGGAGTCACCAAGGACAGCTGGATGGCAACAGAGAAGTGGATTGTCCACTGTATTAGTCAGGGTTCTCTAGAGAACAGAATGGACAGAATGAATCGTATTAAAAGGGGATTTATTGGATTAGTTTACACAGTCCAGCAATAGCAGGTTGCAGGTCCGAGAGTGAAGAAACCCGGTAGCTGCTCAGTGCACGAGGCTGGAGGCCTCAGCAGTCCCAATCCGGCACTGAAGGCCTGGAGGCTTCCTGGAGAGACGCTGCTCTTCAGTCCACCCTGGTCTTCAGTCCACACTGGAGAG
>PVKW010030413.1:0-12497 GCA_004027895.1 Orientallactaga bullata | reverse complement strand
CCGCCCACTCTGGGGGAAGGCTTACCCCTGGGGGAAGGATTCTTCCTTTAGTTAATCCTTCCTAGAGGCAGCCTCAGAGGAATGTCTGTGGATTCCTAAACAAATCAAGTTGACACAAACTTAACCATCACATCCACATTCCTCAAGAAAGTGCCCAGCCATTATCCCCTCCTTGCCTGCAATGTCCCCAGGTCATGGTTTCCTGCCACTTTAATTGTAAATCACCCAGTCTCTGTTCTGGTGTCACACCCTGGCTATCTTAGATCTCCCTTCAGCTCTTTCTTTCCTCACCTTCCCCCAACTGAAAGCCCACTATCTGAGGAACTCAGATGGACTGTACTCCTCTCTTGTGAGCCAGCCCTGGCAGCTTGTGCTTTTCCCAAATAAAGCTTTTATCCTTGTCTCAGAGTGTTGTGCATGGTCGTGATCACTCCTGTACCTTACAGACTCCACCATACTTTTTGGAATTCTAACCTTTCTTGAATTTAAATATGTATTTGCAGTAAGTAATTGACAACCCCAGGTTTTCCATTAGGACACTGATAATCATGTGCAGGGAAGTGCATATTTTCTTTCAATTTAAGTGCACAGCTATTGTATATGTGCTTTCTTGCCAGTGGTCCTATGTACAGACATACGTTTGAAATATCATACATAATTTCCAATGGTACTTATTGAAAGTGCATATAATAGGAACACATAGTTCTCTGTTTTTCTCTTTCTCCTTTCTCTCCCACATAACTTCTTGTCATTTTCATTTCTTGTGTGTGCCTCAACTCATTCCATTGAATCAAAATTTCATTGTTAGTAGTCTAGTGTGATATCTTAATTTTCACTTCAAGAAGCATGTCTTTCCTCTCTAGCTCTTCCCGTTGTGTCATAATATTGTGACTAGAATTGTGTTTCTGAAGTAACATCCCAATATTTCCTCATTTTAATTATAATGACTTAAAATCTTTATAGCATTCAAAAAAATCAGAATACAAAGAAAAATAGCCAAGACTTATTCTCTTGTCTAATTTCATGGGCATTTTTTAGACTTAAGTTTCAATGAGATTTAGGATGCTTCATTCTAGATAGAGAATAATATCAGTCTTTAAATGTAGTTTTATCTCTTGGAAGTTATGGATATATATATATATATATATATATATATATATATATATAGAGAGAGAGAGAGAGAGAGAGAGAGAGAGAGAAACTCGTGTCCAATCCCCAGTCTTATGCTATGGCTAATCATTTTCATATTGGTTACATGCTCTTTGGTCTTCAAATTCTCCATAGGCTTACATGTCCAATATTTAAAATGCTATTTCTTTATGAAAACTCACAGTTGCTAATGTAATCATAATATTCCCTGATATTTCAATCTGTTTTTTCAAATGCCTCAAATATCAGAAATATCAGAAAATTTTGCTCCAGATATGTATGTGTTGGGACTTGGAACGACAACTCTATTCCTCGGAGTAGAAGTGTTCAATAATAAATGTGATCATAATGTGCATTTTTAAAAGAAGCTTTTAGTATCAACAGTTTCAAAAACAGTCAGATATGGAACATTTCTATGTGTGGGGGACTGTGGTTTAGCTGAACTAATCAGAACACTTAGATTTATTATAGTTTAAATTGGCAAGACATCTGGGACATCTAATTCTACTTGCATATTCATCTACCAACTTCAAATATGAAAAGAGAATTTCACCTCTGTATATATAATTCAGTGTCTGCGGAGCCTCATTCATGAATGTCCAAAAAGAAAAATTGTTCTCATCTATCAAGTGGGATTTTGGCGAGGAACTGGTATTAAAACCCAAAAGGAGCTGCCAAAGGTTGGGCTTCACAGAACTTTCTCCTTCCTCCAGACTCTATTGTAATCTGTCAGCTTGTGTCAGTTGTGATGGGTTTATTTTAGGACTGGCGTAGAATTCATGCTGGCAGGTAAGATGTACCATTTATTATTGTTGCAACTTCTGCCTCATTCAAATGGTTGGGAAATCTGAAAGGAGCATAAATGTGGAGCATCTATTTTCAAAGGGGAAGATTAGTAGAAGAATTATCTGGGGTCAGAGTTGGTGTATTTACCTGACATGACCATATAGTTTAGGAACTTCTCATTTGCTTCAGTTCCAGAGGGCTGGATATTTTATTTCTCAGAGATCTTTGATTTTATATAGATTATTGTGTTTAATAGTATGACATCTTACAGGGGATATAATGTAGTTGTTAAAATGCACTTCTTTTCATACTACCAAATTGAGCATTACAGTACAGCAAATAGTTGAGAGCAGACACTGATAACCATGACACATTTGTTCCCTCACTTCATAGCTGTGGCTTAGGCTTCATTATATTATTTTTCCAACAAATTTTGCTTTTGTTTCCCTTCACTATACTTCCTCCCTTCTCTCCCCATTTCTGTTCTTCTCCCAACCAAAACCTCCTTTCTGCTTTCAGACTCCATGTTTCTTTTTAAATTTTTTAAAAAATATTTGTTTATTTGAGAGAGAGATGGAGGGAGAAAGAGGCAGAGGGAGAGAGAGTGAGAGAATGGGCATGCCAGGGACTCTAGCCACTGCAAATAAACTCTAGATACATGTGCCACTTTATGCATTGTGCTTATGTGGGTACTAGGGAATTGAACCTGGGTCCTTAGATTTCACAGGCAAGTGCCTTAACCACTAAGTCATCTCTCCAGCCCCCCCCCACATTTCCTCATATTCTCCCCACCCACTATTTAACACTTGCTGTTCCTCTCTCAAGGTCTCCTATCTCGATTCACAGAATATACTTACCCTCCCATGTCCGTGCTATATACAAACAGTAGAAGGATCTGCGTATGAGAAAGAACATGGGATTTTTGTCATTCTTGTCCTGGGTTAAATCCCATAGTAGGTTTTCTTTTTCCAGTATCATCTATTTTCTCTCACTTTTCATAACTTCATTTTTCTTTGCAGCTGAGTAAATTTCCACTGTTTATATATGTATTATATATGAGTAGAGTTCCCTGTTGATCCTTGGAGGGTGTATGAGAAGAGTACACTTGATCGTTGCAGGGTGTACGAGTAGAGTACACTGTCGATCCTTGGAGGGTGTGTGATTGTTGGGGGATATATGAGTCTAGCAGATGCGATTCTGTGCTGGAAACCAATCCAACTCTCAAGGTTGTTTATATAATGCCACAGTTTTTCAACAGCCAATCAGACTTTGGCTACTGAATAAAAGCTTCCAAATATGTGAACATTGTGAATACTCAACCTATCTTTAGAGACCAAGAAATAATTTCTAATTTTCAACTAACATAATTATATCTATATCCAAAAATATGTCCCTGTATTATACATAACAATGTCTCATGTGAGAATATATTGAGGTCCAGGTATTTTTGTTGTTTTTGTTTATTGATTAGCAAAAGTGAATTGATTACCATGTCAAGGTTGACATATTTCTATGGAGACATATTTAAGTTCCTTTGTGTTTTTTTAAAATATATTTTATTTATTTATTTATTTGAGAGAGAGAAAGAGGGAGAGAGAGAGAGAAAGAGAGAGAGAGAGAATGGGCACACCAGGGCCTCCAGCCACTGCAAACAAACTCCAGATGCGTGCACCCACTAGTGCAACTGGCTTACGTGGGTCCTGGAGTTTCGATCCAGGATCTTTTGTCTTTGCAGGCAAATGCCTTAACCAGTAAGCCACCTCTCCAGCCCATTCTTTTTTTTTTTTTTTTACTAGCTTCATTTCAACTTATAAGTCCATTAAAGGCATTCATGTCAGTTACAGTTTTGTGGATTTAGCATTTTATCTCAGAAAACCTTTCTGCTGGGTGAAGCAAACATGCATCTCTTCACCCCATCTAGGACACAGACAACAAACCAACATAATATTACATGAAAACCAGTTTTGGTGACCCAATCACTTTCCTGGAGTTACTTACAGAGCAGGTGAGGAGTTTCTTACAGAGCAATGGCGGCTCAAAAGCAGACACCCCACTGAGAAGTTTCATCCCATCCTGGATGATGACCCCCTATTGAGAAGTCTCATCCCATCCTGGATGATGACCTCCCATTGAGAAGGGCAACTAAGGCTCATAGAAATGGCAACAGAGACTGAGTGGAGAATCAGTTTATTTTCACACCAGCATGGGCCCAGGGGAATCTCTTCCAAAGCCTGGATCCCGATTCTTGGTGGT
This sequence comes from Orientallactaga bullata, assembly GCA_004027895.1. NCBI lineage: Eukaryota > Metazoa > Chordata > Mammalia > Rodentia > Dipodidae > Orientallactaga > Orientallactaga bullata. The sequence continues at coordinate 8,309 of PVKW010030413.1, read as the reverse complement.
TCAGAGCTTATATACCTTATCTTGGACTATATTTTATTATTGTTAATTCTCAGGGCTCAGAGTCTCAGCCGAGTGCCAGAGACCTTGAGTATGGAATAGGCAAGTTTTACAGAAACAGGAAAAAATGGTCAGTTAGCAGACCGATGCCTGCAGTGGCATTATGGAGATAAACAGATACATAAGATGAAGTACATTAGGATCTGCAATACAGATCATGGCCTTGAAACAGTACAAAACCTACAGTGTCAGTCAGTATAAAAGCCTGTGCAGCACAGGACATAACTGATACAAACGTCTGTTTGGGTCAGGAGCCTTTAAATTTCCTTACCCCAATGTTGCAGTCGGGCTCGCAATGCTGGTAGAAATCACCCAACCAAGAGCAGCTTGTGGGGGAAAAAAAGAGGTTTATTTTGGCTTACAGGCTTGAGGGGGGCGCTCCATGATGGCAGGGAAAAACAATGGCATAAACAGAGGGTGGACATCACCCCCTGGCCAACATCAGGTGGACAGCAAGGGGAAACTGGCTGTAATACCCATAAGCCCGTCCCCAACAATACACTGCCTCCAGGCGGCATTAATTCTCAAATCTCCATCCACTGGGGACCTAGCCTTCAGAACACCTCAGTTTATGGGGGAAAACTGAATCAAACCGAATTTTCATCTCACCAGAACTGCTGCTACACAAATCTGCAACAATTCAGAAGGTGCATCTGTGGAGCACGCTGCACAACCTGCAGTTGGCTGGGCGGGGCCAAGAGTCTCCATCATGCTCTGTGACTTGCAGGCAGCTCAAGCGGAGATTCTCCTCCAAAGCGGAGTCTTGTCACTTCCCCCAGACTGTGACTTGCAGGCAGCTCAAGTGGAGATTCTCCTCCAAAGCTGAGTCTTGTCACTTTCGCCAGACTCGTTGACTTCCTGACTTACCTGAGCTTCCTTTCTCTCCCCGGAGGGAATGCTTCAATTTCTAATAAACATTGGTTAAGTTCTGCCCTTTGTCATTCCTATAACCTTAAGGAGAGTTCATGTGACCATTGAATTTTCAGTTCTCCCGGAAATGACTTCTTGAATACCCTTCCTCTTTGCAGGAACTTCAATTTGGAGGAATCTGCTATATAACACATTTGCTTTCTGTTTTCCTTGGATTTTTTAATATTCTAAATTAGATTGGATCTTCCCTGACGTGTGCTTTCAAGAGCACTTAATGTATTAGTTTTAGTAATTTTAAACTCCCTGCTTGAAAAATTCAGTGACTTTATGTTAAGTGAGTTAGGTTCTTTGCTTTTTACACCTTTTTAATTTTTGTTTTTGTTATTGATGATAGCATATGTTGAGATAGTGACATGTACATATAATATATATTCATATTGTTAGGCCTTGGTCCCAGAAGTGCAGATTCCAGAGGTTTCAGATTCCCTGAGCATGTTTGTTTTTGTAAGTATTGTCTTCTCTCTTGACTTTGGAGGCCCTATATGCTTCTTCTATAGATTCTAGATCACACAAGTCTTCCAAATGTAAGACACCGCTGTTAAGCTTGGAATGTGGTATCGAGAAATATGGGGCAGTATGAGGCCATCCTATGAGGCTATGTTAAAAGTGAGTTCTCAGTGGTGGTGTGTTCCCAGGTTGTGACTTTCACAGGGGTTTCTCCATTCACCTTGTGTGGATTTTGCTTTTGTAGTTTTTTTAACATGACAGCTTACAGGAAGAGAGATGGTGCTGCTCTGGGAAGCATGCCCGTTCTTCTGGTCAGATGAAATTCTGGCCTAGTCTTTTCCTCCTGTAAAGTAAGTGCCATGTGGAGAAATCCATGGACTTTTATCCCCATAACCTCTCTTCTCCACTGCACCAGAACTAGTGGAAGACCTGTCCTGACTCTCCATAGTGAGGTAAGTTTGCAGCTGTTATGTGAAATGATATCTTTTTCGGCCCTTAGCCACATACATCCTTGTTTATGGTGAAAGTGTAAAGCTCACCAAAGTGTGAAGGTCTGTGTGTCTGCAATGGGAAGGTTTCTTGTTAATGTTAAACTGGTCCTCAGTCAGCCTCCAGCAAGACTTACCAATGTGTACAGTGTTCCTTCTAGTGGAAGTCCTCAGGTCTTTGGACTTCCTCTCTGAACTGACCTGAATCTACATTTCATACATGGGACTAGCTTCATGACTTTTATTTTCTGATATCACCATTGATTTTCAATTTCATCCGTGTCTCATGTTGGGATTATGGATGGGTGTGACCACATCCTACAGGTTTAGATGAAGATGATAAAATACAAAGGGTGTGAAAGGTCTTCACCTCTGTATAAATGGCTGGTTAGTCAAGAAAATTTGTATTATTAATGTATGTAGCACATCAAGGGATGTTTAGGAGCCACATGATGAAAAGCAATGAGCAGCATTTTGTTGTTGTTTTGTTTTTAGAATTAAAAAGGAATCGGTGACCTGCTGTCTTTTGCTGAGGAAACTGTCTGGGCACAACAAAAGGAATAAGTACTCATGATTGCTCGGAATGTGGTCGGCCGAGCTATTGAACAGGACATGAAAACTGCTCTCCACGGAGGAAATCAAATCCAGACAACATCAGTGTGAGAATTTCCTCTTCCTTTGCTCAATGGACTAAGATCAATAAAGGGACAGTGGGCTTGGATACCACATATATAACTATACATATATAACTAACAACTATTATATACAACTAACAACTGTTCTTCAACAGCAATTTATTTATTTATTTATTTTTTTTGGAGAGAGACACAGAGAGAGAGAGAGGAAGACAGATAGAGATGGGCACGCCAGCAGTCTCTCAGCTGCTGCGAATGAAATCCAGATGTGTGCGCCCCCTTGTGGTCACATGTGGCATTGTGCCCTTGCTTCACTTTGCATCTGGCTAAACATGGGACCTGGAGATTGGAACCGCTGGAGATTGGAACCAGTGTTCTTAGGCATAGAAGGCAGGTGCCTTAACCACTAAGCCATCTCTCCAGCCCTTTGACAGCAATTTTAACATGCAAAGGGTGAGTGCTAATTTATCCTAAAGCCCTAGCCCTCCCTGCAGAAGTTTGAGCAATTAGACAATAAAGGCAATTTGAGTCTATACTTCTCCTTTTCCTACAATTCGAATCTCATCATGATTTGAATTTATAAAATCCTTGGGATTCATGGGAAAATGAGAACCCTTTTGAAAATTCAAAATAGTTGGCCAGTTAGGGACAAAATGGTTCATCTGAAACCTTGAAAAGTGTGTATTATGCATCAACAGTTTGGGAGATAAATGAAACAGGTAAGAAATCCACTTTATTAAGGTGTTATTAAGGTGACATGAATAGTATATAAATGCCTAGTTGTATTTAGCAAAGTTCAAAATTATAAAAACTTGAACAAGGCAAGAGATATGAAAATGCATTTCACATTTCCTATCACTACACAGATTTTATATTGTGAATATTTTACATTTCTTTTCAAATTATTTCACATGTATTAATAATTGGAGTCAGAATCTGATTTTACAGCATGAAGTTTTCTTTGGTTATTGTCTTCATAAATTCACAGCTCAATTTAATTAGTAAGTTACAAAATACATTAGAAGCATGTATGGATTTTTCTGGGCTTGAAATGAAAGAATAATTTTTATGATGTCTTGGTTATTTTGTATACCTCTTTCATTAAAAAAGAAAAAAAAAAGTAGAGAATTGCAGTCCAAAAGTGAGTAGCATTTATCCCCAATGTATTTCTAAGGAAAGATTATACATCTAAGATCTTGGTGACTGATTGCATACAGAATTATAATAATAATTATAGGTGCATTTATAAAACAGGTATGAAACTAAAGAACTCTTAGTATTATATGGTTTAACTAAAAAATGGATTCATGCTCCTTTCTTTTATAAGATTGAACTTCAGAGATAATAATGATAATAAAATGATTATAATAATTATATCTAGCTTTTACTAAACCTTCATGTCAGTCAAATGACAAACTATCTCTATGATCTTAAGTAATCCTTACAAAAAAAATTCTATGATAAAAGTGTAATTTCATTTCCATTTTCCAAACAGAAACATCAGACACAGAAGGTGTCCTTGTCTCTCTTATTTCTCTAATCAGGAGTGGACAGACTTATGATTTCTGGTTCACATGAGTTGAGAGTCTGAGGGGTAAACATTCATTATTAAAGAGATGCTGAACCGTTTATGATATAATTTTCCAAAGTTCAGTCTTCTTGGAAAGTTGTTTTAGATAATGGGATATTTTGTCTGGTACCTGAATTTTAACATCCTATGTAAAAGAAAATAAATGACCTGGTACAGGCTTACTTTTTCAAGAAATCACAAAATTTTAATATTCTCATGTATCAGATAAAAGTGAATTTATGTTAAAGATGAATTAGGTTGTTATGGTGTTATTGAGCATTTTTAACTAAGCAAAAAAAGTAGGCTGATACCTATCCAATTTAGTCATTACCCAATTAAAATTAATGCATTCATCTATTAAAGTAACTCACAGACTAATTGAGATAAATTAGACCATAAGCTAAGCTATTTATGAAAGATAGCAGATAATAATTTATAATTCAGTAGAAGATAAATAATAGCTCCTTCATTTTCTAGAGGAAATATTTTTTTAAAGTTATCATTAGTTTCAGCCTTGTAAAATTAATAAATAAAATTAAGATCATGTACTATTTTAAAAACTGATTTTAATTATTTTTTCCTCGATAGGTTATAATGTTTCTATTCACATTTTTTAAAGATTTTATTTTTATTTTCTTATTTATTAGAAGCAGAGAGAAGGAGAGAGAGAGAGAATGGGCATGCCAGGACCTCTAACCATTGCAAACCAACTCCAAATGCATGTGCCACCATGTGTATGTGGCTTATGTGGGACCTGGAAAATTGATCCTGAGTCCTTAGGCTTCAGAGGCATGCACCTTAACTGCTAAGACATGTCTACAGCCCTTTATTCACCTTTTTAAGATCAACAGGCATATGATAATAATATCACTTATTATTTGAAAAAGTATGTTAAAATGAAAATAATTCAGTATTTTTAATAGGGATTCAATGTGTTCCAGACAACCCTCAAACTCACTATATAGCCAAAGGTAACCTTGAAGTCCCACTCTGCCTCATGTATGCTAGGCAAGCATTCTACCAATTGAGCTATCACCCCAGACTGATGCTCAGTTTTCATTAAAAGTTTTGGCCTTAGGGATCCCATGACGTCCTCAGAACTCACTCTGTCATTAAGAGGTAATGCAATGACTGACTGATCAGGCAGCATGGTGCGTCTTAAGTCTATCTGGGAAAGGAAGGCATCAGAAAGTTGGGGGACTGCTGAACTTCCTCTTTTATTGTTTGCTGTTGGTATCCACAGGGCTCTGGTTAACTGCTGGTTGAACCTTAAGAATTAACACATAAAAATTAAAATCCAAAATCTCCATGGGAATTTAGAGCATGACTATCTTCCAATCACTGACATTGGCAAGTTATCATCCCAAACATGGCTGTAAACTAACTCTCAGGTAATCAGCGGAAGAGCTCTTTTACAGATTCCTTCGGGGATAATATTAAAATAACTATGGCCATATCCTCCCATTTTGACAAGGAGTATTCATTCCAAGGGCTAGATGTTTTTAAGTCAAGCTTAAAGAGTCATAAGATATGTCAGAAAATATAACTGTATTCAGAAAGCATATCAGATGAGGAAATATACTTTATAACTGAGAGAATTTTTATTTATAAAGCAATTAGTGTGGCTAGACAGTGTATAGAATGTAACAGGAAGTATATCATTAATGCAAAGGCTACCATAGAGAAATGAGATAGCATAGTCATTATTCCATATATTTCATTCCCTTCTTTTGAAAAGAAATTATTGTTAGGCAAGATCACTTAAATTTACTTATTTATAAAGAATCCCACATGAAGTATAATTTGATTGCCTATAGTCCTCATAACAAACATTAGGTCTCCAGATTTGCTCAAAGTATTTCCTACTTTGAATGCTCTAAACTAAACCTCCGCAAATATGTCCCCAGCTTATCTCCCTAGTAACTACTGCTTTATTCTCTGTTTTGTATATTTGACTTTTACTCCCCCCCCCCACTTGACACATAATGGAAATCATACTTGTTCTCTGGGGCCGTGACAATGCCAAGTCCAGTTCCACGCAATGAACAAGGACTACAGGCAATTTCGAGAAGCACCAGTACAAAGCGGTGGTATGTCTGGTGGAAGGTTTCATTTCAAATGAAATAACTTCTGAAGTAGGAAAAAAAAAAATCAAATTAAGTGACACACCCTAATATTAATGTTTCTATTTAAGCGGCTCTTTGGATAGTGTCCCGGTTGTGTACCTTGTTCCCCCAACAGAGAGAATATTTAGATTTTTATCTGTATTCTTACAATAATTTCAAGGAACAGAAAAATAAAAAAGGACTCTAGTTAGACTTTGAAGTTTCTTACAACTGTTATGTTACAAATATATGTTAGAAGGACCTGGTACAAGTGGAACCTGCTACTTACAGGGAAATATATATCACTCAACATTATAAGTTACATTGCTTCCTGTATTCATAGTAGTAGATTATTAATACAATTAGCATTTATAATGAGTGGATGGTGCAAGTTACTAATGTTGTTAATTTAAAAAGCTAACATGTCCCCCAGATCATGTTACTGTTCTGTGCTATACTAAAGTCAATGCCTTTGCTAAACTACTTCATTAAGCAATTGCATTTCAAGAAAAGGGACATCATAGCGAAAGTTTGCTTTGCTATTAGATTTTACTTTTCTAACACATAGGGAACAGTACAACATCTAAGATTAACAGATAGAAAGTAAGAATGTCTTTGCCCATTTATTGTTTTTCAGTAAAGGGTGTGAGAACTCTAAGATCAAGGGGCTGCTACCCTGTGTGTATATTCACTTAGTGTCCTCAGAGTGAAATGAAAACAGTTGAGTGAAGGACGCCTTCCTGCAAGTAATTATCACAGAGGTTTTAATTATTAACTAATAAGAGAGTCGCCACCATCACCTAATCTGCATAAAGGTCATGTCTACCTACAATGCTGCCGGATGCACACATTCAGACCACACCTTTACTACAGGGTTAGATGTCTATGCATTATACTTGATGATGTTATTTTGGTCATCACACCAAAAACTCATGCTAAAAGGACATAAATAAATGTGAATTTTATAAAGTTAATATCTTTTGCACAGAAAAGAAACAATCAGCATAGTAAAGTGGCTAGCTATCGATTTTGGGAAAAAAAGCAAATCATATATATATATATATATATATATATATATATATATATATATATATATATATTTTTTTTTTTTTCAAAACTTACCAAAAAACCCTGCATGCGACTCAGTAGTAGAACATCAAACAAAGTGATTCAAAATATGCAAATGGCCTTAATAAATATTTCTTCAATGCTTTACACTGGATAAAAAAATGGTCCATAGATATATAGGAAGGTGCTAACGACACTTATCCACCAGGGAGATACCAGTCAAAATTACTCTTGATTATCAACCCAAACCAAATAAGATGGGCATTATCAGAATGCAAAGCAAAATTAATGTTTCCAAGAGTAGAGAGGAAAGGATGCTCAGCAAACGGTGGATGAAATGACAACGGGTGCAGAGATTGTGGCTCAGGAAGAAATTAAAGTTGGACCTTGGGGAGGTGTTCAAAAAGCATTTGCTTCATAAGTGGTAGTTCTGGAATTTAGACTCCTAGAATCTATGGAAGATAGCCACTGTAATGTGTGGAAAGATGTTGGAGATGGGAGAATACTCCAGAAGCTCTCAGGCCACCTACACAGGAAAACATAGCAGAGATCAACAAGAAGAGATATTTCTTCCAACAAAGTGGAGGTGAGGCTGACACCTGAGGCTGTCCTTTGACTTCCACATGCATGACGTGATATATGTACACCTGTAGTCAGTAGTCACACACACACACACACACACACACACACACACACACCAATCAGAAATTAAAAAAGAAAGAAAAGGAGAATGGGAAAAAGAAAGAAAAGATGAAGAAAGAAAGAAAAAGAAAAGAAAGATGAAAAGAGAGAGAAAAAAGAAAGAAAGAAAGAAAGATCAAGTAAGCAGAACCACCAAATAACCAGTTCTCCTTCTGGGAATCTGCTCAAGAAATCACTGCTTCATATAAAGATCATTGCTTTCATGTTTGTCACAGCATTCTTAACAATAGTTAAGATATGGAAATAAGCTTCGCCTCCGTGAACTGATAGATGAACTCTGATACACTGTGGTAGTTTGAATAAATGC
>PVKW010030412.1:0-25737 GCA_004027895.1 Orientallactaga bullata | reverse complement strand
AATCAACATTGCCATATTCATTAATGCTTTGAACAACTATTACAGTTCTTGGAAATTTTACAAATTATGCCTATATTTAAAGCCATCATTTCCTCTGGCTGTTGCTGTCATTATGTGAACTGTACATGTGCTCAGTGTATGTCAGAAATGCAGCATAGTAGGTAACTCGCTCAGTGAATCTCTGTGTCTTCACTCATCCATTACCAAATAAATTGTATCTTCATTTACAAACTGTGCTTTCAACACATATTTGTCTTCAATCCCATATTATTTAAGGGCACAATTGTATTATTTTTATTTCCTATGGCAAGGAGAAGTAAATGTTTTGGGGTTGGTAAAGGCACTCCAGTGAGAAAGAGGATTAGGAAGACTAGCAAAAAAGTCTCCTTGGTCTTACAATTGGATTTCTGGCCGATGCATTGGTTTTATATTCTTATCAGACAGGAAAGCACCAGCGGGATGAGTGGTGAAGGTATCTTACTTGTCCTTGCACTCTACTTCACTGAGGACAAGGAGACAATTTCATAAGAGTTGCATAAAGAAATGTTGGGGTAAATAGCTTTAAAACACGTGCACAGGAGTGTTCATTTAAAGCTCGCTTAATAATTATTTAAAGACTATGACGTGTTCTACATCCTAGCAATGAAGAGAATGCATGGAGGAGAATTCTTGGAAATCTCTCTCATGTCACTCAGCATGGCTATTGTCAGGAAAACAAATGACAACAAATTATAGCAAAAATATGTAGAAAGAGGAGCTCTTATACACTGATGGTGGGAATGTAAATTTTTATAGCCACTATGGAATTAGAATAGAGGTTTCTCAAAGAACTGAAAAACTCCAACAACCATATCATGCAGCTATATACCACAGCACTAAGTCACATATGACATCAATAACTGTGCCTCTATGTTTAAATGAATTATCCAAAATAAGCAAGATGAGAAGAATGGATAGAGAAAATGTGTTTGGGGGTAGGCTGGAGAGGTGGATAAATGGTTAAAGAAACTTGCTTGCAACACCTTTTGGCCCAGGTTCAGTACCCCTGTCACCCCTTTACAAATTAATGGGCCACAGTAACAGACCCTAGCAGCATGATCCACCCCCACAAATATATGCAATAAATAAATTTTAATTTAAATAATTTTTAAAAATAAATTTTTAAAAAGTCCATGTTTCTGCCCCTAGGTGTAGACCTGACATTCCAAGTCTCACTTTCCCTAAAGGGATTTAGCAGATGTTCCAATAACTGGACCCTACCAAGTGACCGGTCAACCCCTACTTAGAAAAGACTGTGTGTAGTCATGTAGGTTTCAGTCACAGGTGACCAACTTCCCCTCACATCCCCCACATCCCACATAAACCTTCTCATTGTGCAAAATTCACCCTCCTCTCACTGAGAAGCCTTTCAAATGTCACCCATTCTCCCCTTTATGAGTGATTTGAAGTCCTTTTCTCTCTGGCTGGACACTGACATTTCTTTTCCTGGCATTAAGTAAATCTTGAGATCCTAAAAAACAGTTCATCTGAGTCAGTCTCAAACAAAAGAAGACCAGTAAGAGTTTGACATGAGTGTTAGAGGGCAGCTAGAGATAGATTAGAATAGAGTATAATTAAATATATTTGTGATAATGTCACAAAGAAACCAATTTCGTTGCATACTGACACTGTAAAAATGTTTTAATAATAAGCAGAAGAAAAGTGAAATGTAATGTGTTAAAGGAAAATAGGCACAAATACATGCTCCTCTGCTTGCTGCTGGCCACAGTCTTATCATGACAGTCATGTATGCTGGTGGAGAATGGACAGCTGCTCCAATATGACTGTTCATGATATGGGAATTTGCCATCGTTCTGAAATTGATGGATCCATTCTTGGCTCTTGGTTGGACTTTAGCACAACAGGGTGCCAGGAAGTTAAGGGCACACAAAACTTCCACTGAGCCAGTGGCTTATAGTTTCCTGTCCTATGAATTTCAAAAAATGAAATCCACAGACCATAGAAGGTTAGGTTTAGAAATAATTTATTATAGAGCTTAAGAGAAAGAAAGAAGGCAGAGCTCATGGAAATCAGAAGGTTATCTCAAGAAATGGGAAGGGCTGGAGAGATGGCTTAGCGGTTAAAGTGCCTGCCTGCCAAGTCTAAGAACGCCGGTTCCAATCTCCAGGTCCCACATTTAGCCAGATGCAAAAAGTGATGCAAGGGTACAAACCTGCAATTGACCACAAGGGGGCATATGCATCTGGAGTTCTTTCATAGTGGCTGAGAAGCTGCTGGCATGCCCATTCTCTCTCTCTCTCTGCCTCTCTCTGTGTCTCTCTCCAAAATAAATAAATAAATAAATAAATAAATAAATAAATAAATAAATAAATAAATAAATAAATAAAATTAATGGGAAAAGCCTGATATTCAGGAAATTAAAGAAGAAAGCTCCCAAGTATGGAGGGATCCACAGCTGGTGAATCCACCTGGTGACTCTCATCAGGTTCTTTGATGGGAATCTACCAGTTCCAATGTCAAGTGTCCAGGAGCTTTGTCAGGGTTCTAGAAAAGAGAGTCATTTTATCTAGATGTCTAGGAAAGGGGAACTCCTTTAGGGAAAGAGAGAAAAATAATAATCATTTTCCCCCTTAAAAGCTCAAGGGCAGAAGAGTTGGCTTAGTGGTTAAGATGCTTGCCTATGAAGCCTAAGGACCCAAGTTCAATTCCCCAAGATGCACATAAGGCAGATATGCAAGGCCCTGGTATGCCCATTTTCTTACATTTTTCTCTCTCTCTCCCTCCCTCTCTCTCTCTCAAATAAATATTAAAACATTTTTTAAATAAAGAATTACTTGCTTTGGAGGTCCTATTACTACTCAAATGTATATCCAATCTATATCTCCTATTCTTTACCATTAACCCTCCATGTAGTTATTCCTTTGGTTTAGATAAAGCTCTTCAGGGCAAACCATAATCTCCTTTCTTTCTTTATGGAGACTTCAGTGTCCTTAATTGTACATATAATAAACCTTTTGTCATAAAGAAAAATAGAAGGGTATTAGGTTTGCTGAAGGGAGGTTTGAAAGGGAGACAGCCTTTCTTCATGTTTTCCAATCTAAAGTAAAGATGTTGGGTAAACTTTTGTTATTTACACTTCCATATGCTGCTCTGAGATACATTTATATGGGTATGTTGGTAAGAATGCATATATTATGTTGTTTGGAAATTAGTACTTCACAATTTTCCATTGGAAACTGCAAGTTAAAAATGGAAAAAGAATATCTTAGTACTGATGTCTAGTCTAGTCCCTTATAGCTTCACAAAAACAAAATGTTTGAGAGGAGATGTTCAACAAATCATGAATTTCACAGAGTATACTATCAAATAAAAATACTTTTACAATGAATAATTATAATTTCTTGGCAAAAAAACATTAAATATTGGAAGATATAGTGTATTTTTTATTTATATAAAAATAATTTCAAGTACCTACATGAGATGTTATATGGGAATTAATTAGTCCCATTAAAATATTTATAACTGGGCTGGAGAGATTGCATAGTGGTTAAGGCATTTGCCTGCAAAGCCAAAGGACCTTAGTTCGATTTCTCAGGACTGACGTAAACTAGATGCACAAGGTGGTGCATGCATCTAGAGTTCGTTTGCAGTGGCTGGAGGCCCTGGTGTGCCCATTCTCTCTCTCTGCTCTCTCTCTCATTCTTTCAAATAAATAAATAAAAATAAAGTTAAAAAAATACAAACTCTTCAAAAAATATTTATATCCTTGAATTTATTCTCACTTTGAAAATGTAATAAAATATGTGAAAATTATGCATTTACAATTATATATTTCTTATTTTCAAGAATTATGTGCTCATAGTAAGGAATCTAAGACTTATAGAAAAAAATAGAACTATGTATTAAAATTGCCTTATATAGCAAGTTACTGTAATCACTTGGATATTTTGGTATTAAGTCTCTAAACTTATATATTTCATATCTTAGGTTTTATTCACCTATATCAACATACGTTATATAAGGAAAACTTTATTCAGAATTGCATTGTTTTGAATGGCTACAAACATAAACTTTAGCCTATGCTATTAAATACTGTTTTAAAGATACATTTAATTATGTCACATGTGCTTATGGTCTTACTAAGTCATACTAATTATTCTATACACATTATGCCTTAATACTGCTTACAGTAAAGATTTGCCATAAGTGTTCCTTGATTTTCATCTTTGTACTAAAATGTTTGCCTAGAGTTTTTTTAGTTCCTTGAAATAGAGTTCCAAAAGAGAAATTACTATACTAAAGGGTCTGAACTTCTTAGTGACCTTAGTTTGTATTGACAAATTACTTTCCAGAAAGGTTGTAACAATTTGCACTCTCTCAGTAGAGTGTATGGATGAGCCTGGCAGTGAACATATATGAGATATGGCTTTTATATTGTGTACCAATTTAAGGGTAAACCATAGGAGCTTTGGCTATTTTAATCTGAAAATGTCCAAATAATAGAAAGATTTAAATATTTTTCAAATGTCCATGGATCATTTTTTATATTTATTTATTTATTTATTTATTTATTTATTTATTTATTTATTTTATATTATTTATTGAGAGATAGGGAGAGTAAGAGGCAGAGAGAAAGAGAGAATGGGCATGCCAGGAACCTCCAGCCACTGCAAATGAACTCCAGACACATGGGCCCCCTGTGCATCTAGCTTATGTGGGTCCTGGAGAATCGAACTGGGGTCCTTAGGCTTCATAGGCAAATGCCTTAACCACTAAGCCATTTCCCCAGCCCTATCTATGGACAATTTGTATTTCCTCTGAAATATATTCACAGTGTTTTATGCTGCTCTCTATTAATGTCTAAGTAGTTATCAAGTAGACTATACGTTTCTAACTATGGTCATCAATTACTCTTCTGTTTCTTCAAATATTTTATAATTTTGCTCTTGGCCTTTTAATTTTATTTTGATGGACTTCATTATATATACTTATATTTTTGACTTTTCCCTTTCACTCATACTTAAATATGGATTTTATAATTTGAAAGTGTTTACTGTGTTAAGGATCAGATAAATATTCATTCTAAATTTTCTATAGCACTTGAGACCTCACAACAATTTTCATAGATTTTATCATTATTCAATAAGATAAAATACAAGCTTTAAAATTGCTTTATAGTCATGTTCAGTCATTTATTATATAACATGTAACACTGTTAAAGGTAAGAGTAACAGTTCATTTAAATTTCTAGAGAAATTTAGGCCTATTGTAATGCAGTGTTTGAGCTCTGTCAGAATTCCTTTAACCTGTCACAGGTTTTGATATGCTATAATATAATATTGATACATTTTAAAAGGAAATATAATACCACATTCCCAGAATCAGAGCCTTTTATATGAAGAAGTAGAAGAGTTATCACTTTAAGAACACATTTTATTCTGTATTTTTTCTATAAGGTTATTTTATTCATTTGTGATTTGTATGACTTTCCTGTGACATTTAAACAAATCATTCTAAATTGTACAGATTATTACCTTTAATATGATCACCCAAATGATATTGGCAATTTCATTTTGTTCATGGAGTTATGATCCCTGCATATGTGTGGATGTGTGCATAATAGATACACAGTGTTATTTTCAGTTTAAACCTGGTTCTTGGTGGCCTATCCTCAGCCTGTACTTGTATGTGTATTTCCTATTCCATAATGAGAACCATAGTTAAAATTACAATACGTTGCTCATGTATTTGATCTGGTAATACACAGAAAAGATTAGGAATTGCTAGTCTCACTCCAGTATGAAAACACAGCCTTAAAGAAAAGGTTCAAGATATGCCTGAAGCTCTGTTTTCCTTTAGTCATCATGCAGCTAAGAGGTCATATTCAAAAGTCACATGCATTTGTTTGATCTGTGCTTGTTTTGTCCTGCTTTCTTCTCCTGTAGTGTGGTTATGTCATTCATCTGAAATTCAGTAGTTTGTTTCTGTCTGTTCTCGGTTGTTAGAAACTGAATTACTTTTATTTATTTACTATAGTAGCTATTAATGTGCATTAGGATGCAATGCATTAAAACAGAACTCATTCGATATTGCATTTGTGTTTGTTAGGTATTGGTCTACTGAAAACCATCAGTTGGAAGACATGAAGACAGAGTCAGATACTCTACGTGGTGATCTTGGCCTTTCATCAGTCCCTAAGGGGTGGTAAGTGATTTTTCATTCTTATGTGAACTAGTCTGTTGTTTATGAGTGCCACAAATACTTTGTTGAAAAGACTTTTGTGAACAGTGTGAGCTTTGTTGATTCTAAAAAACTTTGAGATGATCAGGGCCAAGAAGCTTATGCATTTTTGTTTATTTGCCATAGAAAATCAAAACTAGATGGGTTATTTATAATATTTGTTCATCAACTCTATGGTAGTTCTGGAAATTGAGTGAGGTACTGTTTGTAGTTCCCTGATAAATTATAAATAATCCTCCAATAGAAGTTATTACTGAGTTTGGAACATTATAAAATATATTGAAACCTAAGTCCTTTCTACCTTTCTTTAAGATAAAATCATTTATGACTTATTTTTCAATTTGTCTGCATAGTGGGAGTTAAAGTCCTACCTCAGAGATTAAGGTCTGTAATTTTAGAGTATCTAAGAATAGAAGGATAAGAATTGACCACAGGCTAGCTTGTACTGGCCCCTCCAATGAGCCAATGGGCTACTGGAAGGTCATGATCACAAAGCTGTCCAAAGCTCTTCCATGCTTCCTTTAAAGATTACCTCCGCTGGAATCCTAAGAACATCTGATCACAGCAGGAGGAAACCTTTAACTCTCTGCCTTTACATTTCATCAGCCTGACTTCTGACCTTCCCAGCCAAACAGAGAATGAGCAATGGAGTCTGCACTTCTGATTATATATCTTGTCTTTCCTAGTATATCATACAAATAAGCCCCTTTCTCTGAAGTTTTCTAGTTCAGAGCCATAGAATACTTGCCACCATGCCTTGATCCGTAGACATGAAATCCCTTGAATCGGCTGCCTATGGAGCTCTTCTGAGTCAGTGAAACGCAAACAGCAAGGGGCATCTCTCCTGCCAGGTCCTGAGGCAGCAATAAATTTGATTCAGCAGCAAAAGCCTCTGGGGAATCAAATCCTACTTCTTTTTTTGCCATAAGAAACAATTTTTAAAATTGCTCTAGAAATCACCACTACAATTCAGAAGTCACCCCCACTATATTATGGGGGTAACATGCCATTGCAGAATTATTCTATGCCACATAATATTGGATTTATATACCTCATCAGAAACTATAGGAACAATGAGTATCTTATCTGTACAGTAAATATTTTACTTTTCTGTTTTCATCTATTTGTTGACTAGGTCAAATGAAAATATTATAAAGAAAGAAAGAAAACACAGAGTTACCATCTTTGAATATTTATCTGCCTCTTTCCTGGCATCAGATTGTTTATTCATTTATATTTGTATTTATTATTCATCAAAGCATTCTATATTTGCAGCTTCATGTCAAGGGATGAATGTAAGCAGTTACTTCTCACAAAGGAACCCTAGAACTTTCTACTATTTTAAAAATACTAATGTCATTTTAGTGATCATTTGATTATATTGGTCACTATCTTAATATGAAATGGTGTATTTTATAATAGGTTTTAACTTATTTAAGTATCATTAAAAAGAGCATTATTCAACATATGTTAATTAAAATTAGCTGACAAATTAACATAAACTACTTTTTAAACTGCTTAATCAAAGCCTAAACTATTTGATAATCTGAAAAATGTTATATATTTTATGCATATATTTTTCTCAAATTGAATAATAAATAGAAGCTCCACTTTCTTCAATTAATGAATTAAATATATTTTTAGTTATTGCTTTTACATTGACTCTCTATTACATTGTACTGATATGCAAGAACAAACCTTGTTGTTTATGGATTAAGCACATCTCAAGTAAGAAAATAAACAATACATTAAATAAATGCAAAATTCTTATTTAAAAGCATATATTTCCAGTTTAAATCTGGGAGTCGTAGATGTACTATGGATTCTCCGTGTCTCCTAATCCCTATTACTGCACAGTGATGGTAGGTATTGCAAATACACTGTGATTTAAAAATGACCTGGAGAAATAAAAGATTAAAGAAAATAATAATGGTGAAACTGCACTAAAGTATCTCAGTAATGATTTTGATAAATTATAGAATCAGAGGATTATCATAAAATGATTTCAGCAGAATAAAATAATTAGGACTATAACCTACTATTGTGGGGACTTCTATTAGAGACTTTTAAAAAAATCAATATATTACAATGATTTATGTCTACAGAAGGGTTAACAAATGTAACAGCTTTTGCCAAAAGCTCATTATGTTAGTATTGATGCTTATAAATGATTACATTCCATGTTTAGAAATATTTGTGACTATCTTGATTGCCTATTTTAGGTAAGTCATCTTATAAACTAACATTATTCCCTACTGAGAAAAAAGTAATTACTGAATGTACTGCTTGTCCCAAATGCGTATGCATGGGTCTTATTCTTTACATTCATTTTCACATTCTAATGTGTAAAAAATAAATCAACTGTAAACATGCATAGAAATTATTTAGTAGCCATCATTAATTTTATTATATTAGGAGACTTAGCTATTTGTAGCTATTATTTATTCTAAGAGAGTAAATTATACTCAATCCCAGTTTCAAAATTTTGAAGACATGTTTAAATGCACTTTACATATACTCATTATTAAAAAATAATTTTGGTTTGTTTTTCCTTATGGAAAATAACAAGCAATCAGTGAAAATGATATTGAAAAGATACTGAAAAATAAAAAAAAAAAACATTGGACAGTCAAATCAAATAAACAGTAATCAGAAAGCACCATTGATTTCTAATTTTCATTGAATTCTTGCACTCTGATAAATTCTGTCCGTAGCATCCAGTCCAAGACACTGGCATTTCATACACATAAGAGCTCCAAACTTTGAGGTGAGGCTTCCTCATGGAATGCTTTTCAGATGTAACTGATACATTTGAATGGTATTGCTGGCCTATGCATGTTAAGATTGGCGGGCACAGTTAGATCTGTCCCTGGTGTGTTTTGCAAACTTGGACCAGAATAAAGTCTGACATTTCCTTCAGAAATCAAGTATTTTTCTTAGTGTTGTTTGCATGGCATGAACTGAAGTGTGTGCTGTTCATTACCAGGCCAGTTCTTGGGTTGGCTAATCATTGCCCCTAAAACATCCTTGATAGCAGCCTTTCCAGATATCAGTGTGTCAGACAGCCCCACTGCAGCAGCTCTGTAATCCTTTCTCCTGCAGTTAGTGCCACTAGAGAAGCTTAATAATATCCCAGTGGCAAAGATGAAATGGTATTTCCGCAGCTACTGTTTGCTGGAGAGGGCTTTTGAAGTCAAGCTTAAGATGTCTTTATTTCCCTACCAGAATCTCTTTTTTTTTTCCCCCTGGTCTTTTACTCTAGTGTTGTGATGATGGCTTTCTGCTGGAAAATACTATTCACGTAGATGCTGCTCTTACATAAAGCATTAGGGAATGAGAACAGCTTTTCATGTGGGGCTGTTGGAATCTGTGACCGCAGTTTGTCACTGTTGAAACCTATGGCGATGCTGGTCATGGTCTCAATTTAAAAGGACCATTTTCTTTCTTATCAGGCTGAAAGCTGTCACAACTCTCTCTGCCACCTTTCTGGCCACTGCCCTCTCTTTTAACTCTGTTGTTAATTAAATTCTAATTGGGTGTCATTTAGTGATCCTCTTCCAACCTTTGTTCTGTCCCATCTAGAAAAGAAAAAGTGGTGGCCTCAGAATGCATGGTTGGTGAAATTAATTGCAGTAGTGTGGAAAAAGGTGCTATTCAATTCCAGTTTATTAAAGATAGAAGTTACAGTATCATATAATTATTTGGAGCATCAACATTTTTGACAAACTCTGACCATAAGATCATAATGAAAAGTTGTGTAAAAACGCAGAGAGCAAAGCACCTTATGAATTACTGATTTAGCGAAGTGGTATGATTGTCAAGTGCAGAAGAATCCAGGAAATTTTGGAGAGAATGCAAGAATTTCTAGCTAAGTAAAAAGAAAATGAGGCAAACCAAAATCAACACATTAAAAATAAATAAATAAAAGTTACAGCATCAAATAACAAAGTCAAGGGAGTTTAATTCTTTTCTTTCATATCAAGTATCTTCATCATAAAAAACTTAAATTAATTTTGAAAAAAGAGAAAACTTTCTTTATTTTGACATTATTTTAATGAGGATCTCATCAACTTTCTTCACAAAATATGAAATTGTTTTATACAGTAATACCAGATATGCTTTTAAATTAAAAAATACTGACAAATTTTATTTCATTTATTGTGAATTTTAAGCAGAAGAACTTTCAGGGAAAATGCTCATTTCCAGATACAGGCAATTCTTCATCCAATATGCATAAGAATAAATGGACATGTGAGGAACTTATATCTCATTTTTCTTATTACATATATAAATATATGTAACCCATGGATAACTATAAAATATTGACAAAAATTTTATTTAAAAATACTTTTGGGTGATTTCTTCTCTAAATGTTAATAATATGAAGAATTTAAAAATAAATATTGCTACAATTAATAAATGTAATAAGTCTTGGAAGCTTTTTGCTTGATCTGTCAATCTCATAAAAAAAAAACAATTGAGAATGTTTATGGGTTTTGAAATATTTTGTATCTTTTTCCTCCCAGAAAGAGTGAGAGTAAGATGAAGAACTCAATCTGTGTGCATATAATCTGTTTCACAGTGGTATTCCAAATAGTTCAAGATGAGAATTGGGAAACGTGACTAATGGGGTCAGTGCTAGGATGAGTACTACTTACTAATTCCATCAATCATCTCCAAACATGCTCATTTATTCAGCTAATAACATCAGACTGGGAAGGGTTATTTAGCACCTTGAAGGACAAAATTAAAATACAGTGTGACCTTGAGAATTAACAAGTTTCAGAAGTTACCAGAATCAAATTATACAATCTTACATAAAATACATATTAATGTCGTTCTATATAGGCCTAAAATACCTGAATAGAAGATTTGGAACAGATTTATTAATTTTTCTAGGGAAAGATGTTTCAACCCCAGTGGAAAAATTACAAATGAATCATGAGCCACTCTCTTCCTGAGAGACAGTATTTCATCCCATTTCATCCCTGCCATGTGCTGGTGGGTCTGATAGAATCCTGCTTCTGTTCCCTCACCAAACGGACTGTCCATTGTGTACCTCTTCAGAGCTTGGAGGCTTCAGCTTTCCCCACTGTTAAAAGTGAAAGTTGCAGGGCTGTCATCATGGCATCTGTAGTAAGGTTTTTACAGCCATCCTTGGAAGATAACAAAAGCCATCTAATAGAAACACACGCCAGGGCTGCCACTTACCACAGCATAGTGGACAGTATATGTTGGTATTTTCCTTTAATAAAGACATCCCCAGAAAGGCAAGATTTTCTTTGTTTCTGCAGATAGTGCATCACTGAAAAATTAAGCATACTTTCAGAAAAGCACAATTATGTCCTTCTGGAATCTTAAAAAGTATTTTAAAAGGATAAAATAAATCTGTGTAGAATACTTTCCATACCTACTGTTGACAACTGAAGAACTGCTGAGATTTAAGAAATTGAGGGTGTTTCATTCAAATGAAAGATTATGAAAGACCTTCTAATATCACATTATGTTAAAATTTTGTGAATTACTTCCTAAATTATTGAGTAAAAAATTGTGCTTTGTAATTCTTAAATATGGGATGCTAAGAAAAACTATTGTTTTGTTAAATGACAAACAAATCAATGATACATAAATCTGTAAAATGCCATTTAACTCACATGAAAAAAATGTAACACATTTAAACTCAATTATTAGATTGTGAGTTATGAAGACCCTTCCTTCTGGTTCATGTTTCTCATTAAGGATGAAAAGTGAGAATTTCAGACACTAATCTGCATAACACTACTGTGGACTTGGATGGCTCCTCAGTGTGGAAATATCAACAGGTGCCCATAAATGACTGCTGGCTGTGGGAAGTTCCTGAACCTCTGCTGTTATGTCAGAGATAGTCATGTATGTCTTTCTCAGAATTGATATAGCTAGGGTTAGCCACTTTATTCATGTGTCAGTTTCCTCATCTATAACATGAGAATATTAAAAATTACTAAACTGTAATAGGAAAGGTTAATCCCAATGTGTTTCAATACTTTGCAAATGTAAGAGTGTTAGATGTGGACAAAAGAAGAGCTCATCATTATGTGCTGAAAATAGCCAGGCCCAAATGCACAATAAATTACATAAAATACAGTCTCAGTTTGAATTTCAGTGAATTAGGCCGATAATTTGGTAGCAGTGGTGATGGCCATCTCTGTGGTGCCTACGCGTAGACTTTGGGTAGAGCTGACTCCATGGTTTTCTAAAATCGGTCACACCCTACACAGGCCTGTAGGTAGGTGGCCATTCTTCATTCATTCCCCTGTGCTTGCTGTCACATGAATGTCCTCTCTGCAAAGCTTTTAACCCTGTGCTTCCTTTAAAAGTATTGCACAAACAACTTGGGCTATAATAAATCCATCGTTAAAGTTGTCACCAGAGCTGCTGAATCTGACCATAATAAGATCCAGAAAAATTTTTCAAATAGCTAATCCTAGTCATATTTATTTTGAGGTATTATCTCTGTGCATTAAAAAGCATCTCTTGTTTTCTTTAATAAACTTCTGTTTTTCCAGCTGCATGTACAGGAAAGTGTGTCATTTTTCATAAATGTTTCTTCTGTTTGCTTTTAGTATTTTCATGAATACTAAGAATACACTGTATTCAGGATTTAATAAATAGCCTGCTGCTAAACTATTTATGTAAAAATAATACCTAACATGTTAAGAAAAATGATATTAAAACTAAGCCCCCTACAAGCACCTGAGAAAAATATCAAGCTGCCAATGTTTCAGTGTTAAAATGGAAACACTTGATCACAGAGACGGAGATATTTCTTTAACCTTGGTCAAGAATTTCTTTCAGTAATGATTGAGGAAGAGAGATAGTCATTAGACTGACTGTAAATTGCACTGAAAACAGCATGTAAAAGTGGCATTCCACTGGTCTCACCAATAACACGTCCAATCACCATCCCTTCTCTTCTATTCCCTCTTCTTGATAATCAGTCTCAGGAGTGGTGAGGAGCATGATGGACTCAATGTCAAGTTTACATTTGTGTTTCCTACAATAAAAGCTAAAATCCCTGTTATATTCTGAGAGAGAGAGAGAGAGAAAGAGAACACTTTTGCCTCAGATAATGACACTTTGTGAAATACAGGGGTAATTTTTGGTATTCCATCCACTCCTTCCTTCTCAATATTGAATTCATCATTTATTTACAAAATCAGCAAATAATTCCTAGAGCTTCCAGGCTGTATATTCTTAATTAGACCCTGACATAAAAATTGTAAGAGCATAGCCATTTCTACTCATACGACGTCACTGGTCAACAAGAAAAGCAGTAGCAAAAGTAGTAGCTTTATGGCACTATGAAAAGAATGCTTCCACTCCTCTTATGTTTAAAATATTCATGGCTTCTCAGTAAGCTGACTCAGCCCAGTAAATGGACATTAGCCACTGGCCCAAAAAGCAAAAGAAAGCACAGTAATAGGCAAACAGTTTGCATATGTTTTACTTTGAATTATATAAGAATTGACATCTCATGTATAAACCAAAAAATATGAAGAACTCAAGAAGTTAATGGGAATACCAAAGTGACTATGAAGATGTTGGGGTATGGATAAGATCTCAGATTTCCAATGGGAAAAGAGTATGGATGTCCTAGACAGCCATATCGATTTCCTGACTGAGACTTCTAGAAAGCTTAGTCTAGCCATTT
This sequence comes from Orientallactaga bullata, assembly GCA_004027895.1. Taxonomy (NCBI): domain Eukaryota; kingdom Metazoa; phylum Chordata; class Mammalia; order Rodentia; family Dipodidae; genus Orientallactaga; species Orientallactaga bullata. The sequence goes on along the minus strand of PVKW010030412.1, from coordinate 11,807 downwards.
TTGTTAATACCACCATCTATAATAGTGCACATTGGTATTCCCTATATTATATTTTATTTATATTTTATATTACCTATAGTAATATAAAATCACCTGGAGAATCATTTAAACATATACATAACTTTTTAGAAGGTCTGCAATAGGCAGAGATTCTGCATTTCTTCAAGTTTATCAGTGTTGCTAGCTTCATAGGCAGGCTTGGAGAATGAGGGGTTGGGACATTTGCCCACTCATAAAGAACACTTAGCAACCTTTTGAAGAAGATAGTAAATATAATTTAATTAATAAACTGTTTTCTTAAAGGCATATGTCATATGTTGGAGGCATAGATGAGGAGAGGAAACTCATATTCTTGATGAGTATTTATGAAAGATTTCCAAGAAATGACATTTGAACAGAATCTTGACTGGAATTTATTTTTTTCTTTAAAAAAATTTTGACAACTCTATACTTACAAAAAATAAACTATGTTATTCCCCACCCCTCCCCCATTTCCCCTTCACAACTCTAGTCTCCATCATATCCCCTCCCTCTCTCTGTTAGTCTCTCTCTTAATTTGATGTTATCATCTTTTCCTCCTGTTATGAGGGTTTTGTGAAGGTATTGCTAGGCACTGCAAGGTCATGGATATCGAGGCCAATTTCTGCCTGGACAGTTGCATTCTAAGGAGTGCTACCCTTCCTTTGGGTCTTACATTCTTTCTGCCCCCTTTTCCACAATGGAACCTGAGCCTTGGAGGTTGTAATAGAGATGTTTCAGTGCTGAGCACTCCTCTGTCACTTCTTCTCAGCACTATGTTGCCTTTTTAGTCATCCTAGTGGTCATCGCCATCTGAAAAGAGAAGCTTCTCTAACCAGAAGTGAGAGCAGCATTAATATATGAATGTGAACTTTAAGTGTAATGCTTTCAGGGCCATTTGGTGAGAATAATATACACACTTAGCCAGCCAAGAGTAGGCTTTACACCCCTAAGGCACATGACCTCCCCTGCCATAGGCCTGTGATTAGGTTTGTTTTCAGTACAATATGTAATCCTTCCCATAGAATGGGCCTCCAGTCCATTTAAAAAGCAGTTGGTTACCCCCAGAGCAGATATGCCATTATTGCACTTGTTCAGTCATTTGGCCTATCTGGGCAAACCTGAGGCTTCCAGTGTCCACTGTTTTCACAGATGATGACTTCTGTCTCCCATAGGGGTGCATACAGTGCAACTTTTTCTAGCTTATAGTTGGCTGGTCTACAGGGAGAAGGTTTTCAGCTCAGCACCAGCTTGATTTTTCAGTGATCTTGCTGTCCACACATGTGAAGTCATCAGCAACAGGTTCTTACCATCTGTTACTCCTGTGAAACCAAGGGCCTTGGCAAAAACCTGTAATGTTTTGGAGGCAACAGGGACCTCCCTGGCCAAAAACTCACTGGAAAGTATCCCATCCCTGGCAATAAAAAAATTATTAGTAGAAATCTATGGCATCTGGATGTGCTATTATGCAAAGAAGTAGGCTTTCATATGCCTTATTCAGAATATCTTGAATTTTGAATGACCCTGCCCCAACCTTTCTCATACTTAATCTCTTACCCTGGCCTCACTTAGGCCATTCCACTCCTTGTAATCTGTTCATCTACTTACATATATAGAATACCATCCCCTAAAGTCCTTCCCTCTCCTCCCCACCTTATAGACTTTTTATAGCTTACTTGCCTTCATTAGTGATTTTTTGGTTCCAGCTCTCACACAAGTTTAAACATTTGTAGTGAAGGTAGTGAGAAGAGTCATTAGGATATATGCCTAGGAATGGTATAGCTGGCTCATATGGTAAATCTATTTTTAGCTGTCTTAAGAACATCCACACTGATTTCCATAATGACTGTACCAGATTACATTCCTACTAAGAGTGTAGAAGGGTTCTCCTTTTTCCATACTCTGGTCAGCATTTATTGTCATTTGTTTTCTTTTTCAATTATTTATTTATTTATTATAAATTTATATGGTAGCCATTCTAACAGGAGTGACATGGTATCTCAAATTAGTTTTAATTTGCATTTTCCTGATGGCTAAGGATGTGTTTCTTCATTTGAGAACTCTCTATTAGTTCCATAGCACATTTTTAATTGTATTGTTTGATTTCTTATTGTTTTATTTTTTGAGTTCTTTGTGTATCCTGTATATTAATTCTCTGTCAGATGTATAGCTGGCAAAGATTTTCTCCCATTCTGTAGGCTGTCTCTTTGCCCTATTTACTGTGTACTTTGCTATACCAAAGCTTTGTAATTTCATGAGATCCCGTAGTTGACTAATGGTTTTATTTCCTGAATTGGAGTTTTATTCAGAAAGTCATTACCTATGCCAATATATTGGAGGGTTTCCCCTCCTTTCCTCTAGCAATTTCAGGGTTTCAGGTCTGATATTAAGGTCCATGATCCATTTGGACTTGATTCTTGTGCATGGAGAAAGACAAGGATCTATTTTCATCTTTCTCCATATAGATATCCAGTTTTCCCAGCACACTTGTTGAAGAGGCTATCTTTTCTCCAATGAATATTTATTGCATTTTTGTCAAAAATCAGATGGCTGTAGCTGCCTGGATTAACATCTGAGTCCTGTATTCTGTTCCATTGATCTACATGTCTGTTTTTGTGCCAATACCATGCTGCTTTTGTTACTATGGCTTTATAATATAGCTTACAATCAGACATGGTGATACCACCAAAATTGTTTTGGCTATTCAAGTTTTTTTGTGTTTCCAAATGAATTTTAGTATTCTTTTTCTATTTCTCTGAAAAATACCTTTGGAATTTTAATGGGGATTGCATTAAATGTGTAGATTGCTTTTGGTAAGATTGGCACTTTCACATTGATTCTTCCAATCCAAGAACATGGGATGTCTTTCCATTTTCTAAGTTCTCATTGTAGAGATCCTTCACTTCCTTGGTTAGGTTTATTACAAGGTAATTTATTTATTTATTTTTTGAGGCAATTGTGAAATGTGAGAGATTCCCTAATTTCATCCTCCACATACTTGGTTTTAGTATGTAGGAAAGCTACTGGTTTCTATGTGTTTATTTTGTATCCTGCTATATTGCTAAAAGTATTTATCAGCTCTAACAGTTTGCAGGTAGAGTCTTTAGGGTCTCTTTTATGAGTGACTCTTGCCTTATTGCTATAGCTAAGACTTCCAGTACTATATTAAATAAAAGTGGGGATAATGGACACACTTACCTTGTTCCTGAATTTAGTGGAAAAGCTTCAAGCTTTTCCCCATTTAGTATTATGTTGGCTGAAGGTTTTATGTTCCTTCTATTCCCAGTTTCTGTAGGACTTTTACCATGAAGGGATGTTGGATTTTGTTGAATGACTTTTGTGCCTCTATTGACATAATTATGAAATTTTTGTCCTTCAGACCATTTATATAGTGTATTACATTTATCGATCTGTATCGGTTGAACCATTGCTGCATCTCAGGGATAAAGCCTGCTTGGTTGCGGTGAATAATCTTTCTGATATATTCTGGTATTCTGTTTGCCAATATTTGTTGAGAATTTTTGCATCTATGTTCATGAGGGAGATTGGTCTGTAGTTTTTTTTCTTTCTTTTTTGTTGTTCTAACTTTGCCTGTTTTTGGTATCAGGGTGATGCTGGTTTCATAGAAAGAGTTTGGTAGAATTCCTTCATTTTCTATTATTATGGAAAAGTTTGAGATGCAGTGATGTTAGTTCCTCCATGAAGGTCTGGTAAAATTCACCAGTGAATCCAACTGGGCCTGGAATTTTTTTTGTTGGGAGACTTTTTATGAATGTTTGGATCTCCATTCTTAATTGTTTTAGCTCCTTTTGATTTAATTTTGGCAGGTAATATGAATCAAGAAAGCCATCCATTTTCTTCAGATTTTTATACTTTGAGGCATATATATTCTTGTAGTATGTCCTTATGACTTTGAATTTCTTTGGTATCTGTTGTAATGGTGCCTTTTTCATCTCTAATTTTATTAATTTCTGTCTCTTTACTCTTTCTTCTGGTAAGTTTTGCTAAGTTTATCAATCTAGTAGACTCTTCATTTCATTGATTCTTTGGAATTTTTTGTTCCTATTGCATTAATTTCTGCTCTAATCTTTATTATTTCTTTAATCTACTGATTTTTAGTTTGCCTTGGTCTTCTTTTTCCAAGGCTTTAAGGTGAAGCATTAAATTATTTACTTGTGAACTCTCTAATTTATTAATATAGGCACTTACAGATATAAATGTCTCCCTTAGGACTGCCTTCATTGTGTCCCAGATGTTTTGGTGTGTTGTATTCTCATCATTATTTGATTCTGTGAATTCATTGATTTCCTTTTTGATTTTTTCAGTCATCTATTCATCATTCAATAGTGTACTGTTTAGTCTCCATGAATTTGTGTATGCTCTATAGTTTTTCTTACTGTTTACATGCAGCTTAATCCTGTTGTTGTCAGATAGAGTACAAGAGATTATTTCAGTTGTACTGTATTTTTTAAGATTTGCTTTGTCTCCTAATGTATAGTCTATCTTAGTGAAGGTTCCATGTCCTGCTGAGAAAAATGTATATTTTGCAGCATTTGGATGGAATGTTCTGTATACATCTGTTAGGTCCATGACATCATTTAATCAAGATGTCTCTCTGTTTATTTTTTGATTGGATGACCTGTCAATTGATGAGAGTGGGGTATTAAAGTCACCCACTACAATTGTGTTTTGTGTTATCTGTGACCTTAAGTCTACTAGTGTTTGTTTGATGAAAGTGGGAGACCCCATGTTAGGTGCATATATGTTCTGGATTGTAATATCCTCATGTTGGAGTGTTATTTTAATCAGTTTAAAATGACCTTCTTTATCTTTCCTCACTAATGTTAGTTTGAAGTCTGTCCTGTCAGATATTAGGATAGCAACCCCTGTTTGTTTCCTAGGCCCTTTTGCTTGAAATACCATTTTCCATCCTTTTACCCTAAGACACTGTCTATCTTTTAATGAGAGATGAGTTTCCTGGAGGCAACAAATGGCAGGATCTAGACTTTTAATACAGTCTGGAAGCCTGTGTCTTTTGGTTGGGGCAATGAGGCCATTAATATTAAGAGTTATAATTGAAAGGTATGCATTTATTCTTGCCATTCTTCTTGTTTTGTAGTGCTTCCTGTTTTCCCTTTACTCACTTGTTTTAACTGTTATTTGAGTATGGTTTATTTTTTCCTATTTCTTCCTGTGTATGTTTTGCTTTCTCTTCCACAGGAAGGATTCCTTCAAGTATTTTCTGTAGAGCTGACTTAGTTGTCATAAATACCTTTAGCCTGTTTTTGTTGTCGAATGTCCTTATTTCTCCATCAATTTGGATAGATAGCTTTGGAGGGTAAAATAATCTAGGTTGACAATTCTTATCTTTCAGAACTTGAAATACAACATTCCAAGCCCTTCTGGCTTTTAAAGTTTGTGTTGAGTGATCTGCTGTGATTCTGATGGGCTTGCCTTTTTATGTGGCTTTATTTTTGTCTCTAACCGAGTGCTCACCTTGATCCCTCTGTGTTGTGGTGTGAACCTGGTGCTCTGATCAGCTGTGCTGGGTGCTCTGCCACCAGGAGCTGAATACATTCTCTGGAGGGTTGCAGTTCTATTGGTTGGGGATGGGAGAGTACAGGAAGTCTGGAGTTGTACTGGAGTTGCTCAACTCCTTGTCCCACCTGTGTCCAGCTCTCTCCCCCTCAGAATTCTTGACTTTTCCAGAGAGGCTGATAAGTTTGAAAAAATTCCCTTGTTTGGTCTCTGCTCCTGCAGCTGGGCACTTAGTGGGAAGGTCCAGTGGCTCTGGTCCACAAGATCATCATTGGAATTCTGGCAGATTTCTTCCTTTCTCATAGATCTTAGTGTCTCCTGTTTCTCTGCTGTGCTGGGAAAAAAAAAAAAAAAAAAAAAAAAAAAAACCTATACACCTTCACTTTTAAGATGAAGAGTGTATTTTGTTCAAATCCCTCCCTAGGTTGGATAAGTGTGACTCCTATGCAGCCATCTTACCAGGAATCCCCTCAGCTGTTTCCTGATTGGAAGTATAATAGAAAAGCCAAGACTTTGGCAAATTAGGAGAAATACAAGTTTTATATATTTCTTGTGGACAAACAGTTCTCTGGAGTAGAGGTGCATAAGGAGAAGTAACAGAACTTAGAAAACTGTATTGAAGATTTGTGGTTGCTTGGCTAAAGCAGACATACAGCAGCAACCTTCCCTGAGTTTGCCAACTCAAATTCAGGATGAGTGGATGCACAAAAATAAGTAAGATTTGCAAGCTATCTGTCAATGTCTGTTTAGCAAGCTTTATGTTTACCTTCTAGACGTTAAAACAGCTGTTTCCATAGCTTTTTTTTTTCCACAAAACTGGAATCACTTTAAAGTCTAACATTCTCTTTGAGACATTTTGTGTGGTAATTCATCTTATATGGTGATTTATTAAGTCCAAATGCCCAGATAATGAGTATAACACTGACCTGGTTTCTCTAATAAGGGTGTTGTTTAGATGAGCTAAACATTTAAATCAATAGGTGTTTTGTTTATGTGGATTTGCCAAATATAACCAGTTGAAGTCTTAAGAGAAACAGACTTCAATCTTTCATCCTTGTCTTCACATTTGAACTTCCCCAGAGAGATTTTAGACCCTTACAATTTAACATGTTAACAATTTTGGATTTGCCAAATCAACTGAGCTTGTTGGTTAAAATTCTCTCCTTTTTTTCTGTCTCTTTTAAAAAATCCTATTGGTTCTATTGATATGTTTGTTTTTTGCAAACAATGACTAACACATTTTATCTCCTCTAATTCTGGAGATATGTTTGTGTGTGTGTCTTTGGTTGTGAACACTATACTTTTCTCAGTAGTTTTCTAACCATCCTGAAGTAATAGTTTTCTGCTGATTTTTAGAGAAATTTAGGAAAAGAATGGAGTGATCCTTAACCCTAAGTGTCATTTATGGATCAAGATAATAAGAAACATTTAAGAGATATTAGTTAGTAAATTATATAAGTAATTACAATATGTTTATTACAAAATGCTTTGATAAACAGAACTCTGCCTGATACTGTGCATAGTGCAGAGAATAAGGTGAAGTCAGAGAGAATCTCTAAAGGAGAAAGATGCTAACTGTCTCATAGTAGGTGTAAAAATGTGTAAATCTGGGGTAACTTTCAGGGTTGAAACTGATAACTCCACTCTAGCAATAGCATCCATGTGGTCCATAAGCTATGGGTGTATTTTAGAAACTCAGTCATCAATCAATGAGAAAAACAGCTATATTAAATACCCCTTTATATGTGGTCAGGAGGAGGGAAAGCAGCAAACAAATGGAGAGATCAGAACTGATAAGGAATTTTTGTTCAATTTAACTTGTTTTGGAAGGTCTAGCAGAGTCACAAGGTGAGAGTTGGCATCTTGGAAGAAGCAATGAAGGAGGCCACAGGATCGTGTGCTCCTTTCCTCTAATCTGTTCCCTATTGCTTGGGGACCCAACTGGGCTTGGTGGCACTATGTCACAAGCCCACCATCCCACACTGCTGTTAGTTCCATGAGAAGGCCTCAGTTCTTTTCTTCTTTAGTGCTGTCAAACTGAAAGAGTAGAGATTGGCTGCCACTCACGCATTAGCCTGCTCTGTGAATTGCCCAAGGTATTTTTTGTGACACACTATTGGCTTGTGAATTTGTCTTGCAAATGGTTGAAGGGGTCCAGATAGTGATTGTACTTTAGTGTGGTGTTAGGTTAAAGTGTGCTTTTAGCTCTTTCTCTAGGGGCAGATGGGAGTAACAGCATTTCAGGTCATCTTAAAAATTCAACCACTTGGCTAGCAAGCTGAATGCCTAAGCTGTTTCATGGAAAGCCAAAGAGCAATCATGGCATTGTTTTCTTCAGAAATGATTTAATGATTTTTCTGACATGTTATCTGCTTTCATGAATCTAAGCATGACAGTGTTGATGATGAGATTTTGGACATGGAGACAGCTGCAGGTAAAAGAGAAAATGATTGTTCTCTGCTACAGCTTGTGGTAGACTTTTGTGTTTCATGCCATTTCCCCTATTTCTTAGAAAGGCACTATCAAATTAAAGTATAAAAATGGTCTGGTTCAACTAAATATAAAGTCACTATCAAACTCAATGCATGGAGCATACCTGCTGGTTTAAAATTTCAAGAATACTAGTGTTTGCACAGCATTGTCTTCAGTCATGCTCATCTCATTCGTATATCCACTTACAGGCAAAGGTATCTTGTGTAATTTTCTAGATTAAAGTGTCACATAGCTGCTTTTGTAAACTGATGATAAAAAGAAATATATGTGTGTGTACACCTGCATGAACATGAACTTAGAGGGAGAGATTTCTCTAGCATGTGAATACATGTAAGAGAAAAAGAGAAGAGACAGAGGGAGGGAGAGAGAGAGAGAGAATGGGAAGGAGATTTCTCTATTCTCCTTGAGCTCTAAGAGTAGTATTTGGACCATTAATATTCTTTATTTCACCCAAACAATTTCTTATTGATACAATTGTTAAAATGAAGGGAGGTTGAATGTCCAGAAAAATGTTTATTTTTCAAGTTTAGAGCAGCAAAAGGCAGGAGGCTAATGTCTGTGTATCACTGAGCATTCTTATATTACTGGCAGCAGCATGACATATTTTGGCAGAAGATACAACAGTTTCACTGAGGTGTAGTCTTTCTTGCACGTGTGTGATGTGCCTTTCATGTTCCATGGAAAATAAAATGGTCCTACCATACTGCTTCCAATAACTTCATTCTCGTTGATACCACTTAAACGTTCTCACTGATTGAGATGTTACATATCATTTTGAGTGGTGTTAACATAATGATTTCTTATCTGTTGAGGATTTAAACATGCTGGTGTAGCTGGCATTAATTATTAAATAAAGGGAAAATGATCTGTAGAGCAGAGATCTACTATAGATGAAGTCCTTTTTTTTCTATCTTGCATTTAACTTCATCTCACTCTTTTTTTTTCAGACTTCAAAGTTTCATGATACCTGCAAATTAATGTTAGATAAAGTAGGAAAGTTTAAAGTATAGGACCTGCAAAAGCAATAGACTATATAATTAATGAACTTTTTGCCTATCAGAGTTTTAACTTATTTATTTATTTATTTTGGAAATGCTTTCTTCTAGAGTACAGAAGGAAGTACTGAAATGTCAGTCCTCCACAGGAGTGGCCAAATAATCCTGAATGCCTCAGATGATCTTATCTATGTATAGAGATGGAAAAATGTACCTAGATATATATCAGGGAAAACTTATGTTCTTTTACATGATTTGCCTTACAGATGAAGATTTATTAATTTTTTATATAATCAAAATTTAGTTCTCAGAAACTGGCAGTAAAATTATAGGCATTTTAAGCTGGTCGTGGTGGTGCACATCTTTAATCCCAGCACTCAGGAGGCAGAGGTAGGAGAAACACCATGATTTCGAGGCCTCCCTGAGGTTTTATAGTGAATTCCAGGTCAGCCTGAGCTAAAGTGAGACCCTACCTCAAAAAACAAACAAACAACAACAACAAAAACATAAAATTATAGCCATTTTACAAAGCAAAAAATGATTATAAGCAAGTAATATGATCTACACAATAATTTTTTTCATTCCAGAAGCCTCAATTGTATGCATAAAAAGACAGTTAAATATGATCCAGTTAAAAATATATATATATCTCAAGTTTGTCTACTCACCAGCAACCCAGAAACTCTTCTTACATTTGGTGTCTCCCTTTCCTTTACATTAAATCTGGCTGCTGCAATTACATTCAATCATTCTACCCAAAATATTTCATCAGCTTTTAATATTCTCTCAGAAGAAAAGATAGATATTTTTCACTTGGACAGTTCTATCTTTAGCTAACTGATTATAAAACTGCCCTCATCTCTTCTCTCTTTCTTTCTGTAGAACATGTGCTTCTGAAAAGCCAGATTTAATTTCCAAGGTAAATTCCATTGTAAGACATACTTATTAGATGCAAACTGATAATTTTGGTTTTCAATATTAAATTGCAAGAGTGGAAGCTCTAATGTAGATAAAAGTGATTGATTGGAAAATTCCAAAAGAGCAAAGGAAAATGAAGTAAAATATTAAAACATAATTACTATCAAAATCATTCATATGAAAAACGACATGGCCATATGTAAAAATCATAAAAAATCATATATTTATTTATAACTCTCAGGTCATTTTTACAACTACTCTTATAGATCCATTAAGCATTAAAATAGTTGTTTTAAAAATATTTATTTGAGGGAAAAAGAGAAAGAGTGAGATAAAGAAGCAAAGATGAATGGACACACCATGTGTATTAGTCAAGGTTTCTAGAGGAACAGAACTGATAGAACGAATTGTATTAAAAGAGAATGTATTGGATTAGTTTATGACACTCCCGCAATAGCAGGTTTCAGGCCTGAGAGTCAAGGAACCCAGCAGCTGCTCAGTCCATGAGGCCGGATGCCTCAGCAGTCCCAATCCAGCACTGAAGACCTGGAGGCATCCTGGAGAGGCACTGCTCTTCAGTCCACCCTGGTCTTCCATCCACACTGGAAAGCAGCAAGCAGCAAGCACCAAGGACACCAAGCAGTGAATAGTAAACAGCACTGGCAGCCAGGTGAGAGGAGAGGATACTTTCCTTCCCAGAGCTTCTTTAGATAAAGCCCCCCCCCTTCCCCCCACCCAGAGAGGGGCCATTCACTCTGGAGGAAGGGCTCACCCTGGGGGAAGGATTCCTCCTTTAATTAATCCACCATAGAAGCAACCTCAGAGACACACTTATGAGGAATGTCTGTGGATCCTAAACAATCAAGCTGACACAACATTCACCATTACACCAGACCTTCTCCCTCTGTAAATGAACTCTAGATGTGTGTGTCACTTCACACATCTGGATTTATGTGGGTACTGGAGAAATCAATCTAAGGCTTTCAGGCTTTGCAAACAAGTGCCTTTAACAACTGAGGCATCTCTTCAGCCCCATATATTTTATTTTAAACAATAGCTTTTATGTCATAAATTAGGCAAGTCTAGATTTTTCTTTTTTTGATAAAAGGATACCTTCAGAAATTAACTGAATTATATCTGTAGTTACCAATTTATAAACCTAAAATAAAAGTTATAAATAAATAAAAATAAAATAAAAGGTACATGACCATCTTTAAATTCCTCTGATGTACTTAAATTATTTATGATTCAGCATTTAATATCTGATAGATGTATGAAAGTAACTTGTGATTTGCACTTGCAAACAGTTGAATTTTTCTTTACTGAAAAGTACCTAAATGGTATTTCACATCATGAAGGCATTCAAAAGCAGGGTACATAGCAAAGCATATCTGAAGATGATATCTTACATCATTCTGGCATATAAACCTCCTTGTAACTCCACAAGTGATTTGTCTATAATGTTCAGACAGTGACACATTTTTCTCTATGCATCATTCAGTTAAGTAAAATTATGTTAAAATCATTAACCATAGAAAAATGCCAAAGAAAATACCTGTAGATTTTTTCATGTGTTGGTAAGATTATAAATGAGTAACTTAAAGTATTTCATGCAATTCTGCTGAGCAAACAATATATAATTTGCACACAGTTATATTTGCATAAATATTTTCTGTCAGCCACATATGGTGGCTCACACCTTTAATCCCAGCACTCAAAGGATTGAAGTATAGGATAAACATGAGCTTGAGGCCAGCCTGTGCCACAGAGTGAGTTTCAGGCCAGCCTGCGCTAGAGTGAGATCCTACTTAAAAAAATATACAAAAAAAAAAAAAAACCATAAAA
>PVKW010030411.1:0-25751 GCA_004027895.1 Orientallactaga bullata | reverse complement strand
AGAGAGAGAGAATGGGTACTGCTGTAAGTGCCACTTTGTGCATCTAGCTTTACATGAGTACTGGGAAACTGAACCCAGGCTGTTAGCCTTTGCAAGCATCTTCACCACTAAGCCATTTCTCCAGTCCTTAGTCTCTCAGCTGCTGTGAACGAAATCCAGATGTGTGCGCCCCCTTGTGGTCAAGTACAGCATTGCTCCCTTGCGTCACTTTGCATCTGGCTAAACATGGGACCTGGAGATTGGGACCCGGTTTTTAGGCTTAGCAGGCAGGCACCTTAGCCACTAAGCCATCTCTCCAGCCCCATTTTCCTTTCTTATTAAACATTTCATTTTACAACAATAACTTCTTCCAATTCTTTAATCCAAAATTTAATTAACATGCTTATTATATATCCACTTCCAGAGACCAGTGCTTTGAATAAAGTCAGTATGATTTTCTATGTGTAATTTTTGAATTGAACTGTGAATTTGTTTGTCTAAATTACTCTGAACATTGGAAGAAGCTCAATTCTTAGTTGTAAGAAGTTTTCACTGCCTCTAAAACACACAGACACATATACCAAATAGCGTTATGCAGTGTGTAATTAGTTTTATAATAAAAGCCTATAAAATATTATGGGCAGAGGCTATGCTTTCTGAGGAGACCCTAACCAATATAAAAATAAAATATATGCAATGAAGGAGGAATGAGGTACAGCATGTACAAATTATGCAGGAGTGTTACATAAACTTTATGCACTGGAGACTGAGTATAACTAACAGAAAAGACCCATGAGATTTTCGTCTGGGTTTAACAAAACCTTCATCACATACCTTCTGGACACTGATTATGCAAGCCTGTCATGCATTAGTTTCTCCATGTATAACATAGGAGAGATGTAACTCATACCAAATTCATTAAATATATGGTATTGGGACTATTTGCCATTTAGTGAAATATAATAGTTAAACTTCTGCAGAAGCCAAGAGCATGTTATAATGCTTGATCTTCTAATGTAGGCAGAGGCAATATTAGGTGGAAAGATGGGGGATCATAACATGAAAGAATATATCAGCAGGCACATTGTTCTGGAAAATGTCAGTAATTTCTAAATATGCTGAATACAAGATATCTTTAATTTTGTTTTCAATTGGTACCCAATAATTGCACATATTTTCAGGTCCAGTGTAACATTCAATATATGTGCACATTATATTATAACCAAATCAGGGTATTTTGTGTATCTCTGATCTCAAACAGTCATCATTTCTTTCTGCTCTTCCACATCATTATTCTTAGTGCTTCATAGTTAAGATGCCTGGAATATAGTTATTTGATATACATTTTATATGTACTTCAAGTTATCTTGAGGTCATTATCATTATTTGATACTTCCAACTGAAAGTGTCTATACGATTGAAAGTCAATATTTACTCTTTCAAGTTAGGGAGATTGGTCTTGGACATGTGCGTGTTAGATTCAAGGATACTAGGGAAGAGCAGTCATTGATTTAATATATTTGTAAATTTTGAAGAAGCAGTAAATAAATGTGATAGTGTGTCTAGAATATAGACAATAGAGTCAGCTAACTGGAGAAAAGAATTTGGGGTTTAATTAAACTTTTATATTGTAAAGATAAACAAATGGTTGCAATTTGCTTTAATTTACCACTCTCAATATATGTACCTTAAATAGTTTTAAAGAAGTTGTTGCAATTTTTTCATGTCTTTCAAGGTGCATAGAAATTACCTAAATGAACAATTACCACCCCCCCCTAAAAAAAACAGATTAATTGTCCAAATAAGGATTTCATATGAACCAAGATGGTACAAAAGCCAGTATTTTAGGATGATTTACTGTTCTGATTATGTTCTAACCCCTATCTGGCTTGAAAGTTATTAAGGTTTCTCTTAGGTATCTTATGTTCTAATTACTTCTTTTTTATTTCTTTCATTTATTTATTTTCAGCATTTGATGGCCTCCACTAAGCCCATAGGGGAATGTTGTGATATTTTATATTTGTCCTTCAACCTGTCACATCCTCTGTTACTTACAGGTTATCCCCATCCCTACCAGAATGAAGGATTCTGGAGAGTCAGGCTGTTGTAATAACCACTATGGATATACGACAGTAGAATTGTTTGCCTGATACATACTTATAGACTTCACATAAAACCAAATCCATATATATGATATATTTTACCTACATTGACCTTTAGGAATCATGGCATAGAGTTTTATTTTATATTTATTTATTTATTTATTTATTTATTTGAGAGAGACAGGGAAAGAGAGAGAATGGGCATGCCAGTGCCTCTAACCACTGCAAACAAATTCCAGATTAATGTGCCACCATGTGCATCTGGCTTTTGTGGGTCTGGAGAATCGAACCTAGGTCCTTAGGCTTTGCAGGCAAATGCATTAACTGCTAAGCCATCTCTCCAGCCCTAGAGTTTTATCCATAACTACAAATGGTTTGTCATTGATTTGGAGTACTTTATTAAGCAAAGTAACATAATACAAGTATTGGAACCTCCTGTCTTGACTCATTGTCCTCAAATATTTGAAGTGTCTACAAGACAGAACCTTTACTCTATTTAAACTGTGACCCATTAATGGATGATCTCATATCTCAGAACCTGAAACTTCCCTGCTCACTTTCTCAGCAACTGTATCTAGAACTACTCCCAAATTCAACAGTGAGTTTACTATGTATTGTCCATTTTCAACTGCATCTCCCACAAGTATATTCCCAGTGTGAAAGTAGAAGAGTATGCAATAAACATCAATTATTGGTGTTACTTCAGTCTTTTACTCTATAGTGCATAACAATCTATATTCCTTTGAACTAACAGAGTTCTTTCACATAACCTAGCAAATTAATTTGGCTTCAAGGTTTGATTTTATTAAAATTTAATACATATCTGGATAAAATAACTGTGGGATAGATAAAGAAATAGAAACCAAAAAAGAAAGACAGAGACAGAAAGAGAGAGAGAGAGACATCTGAGGGTTATTTTTTCAGTGTCTGAAAAGTTCTATTTTATTATGTGAATTAAGTCTTTGTTCTTTGTATAAATTTTTTCTGTACTTTCTGAAAGCCTTATTCATATTTTCATAATGCAAAATTATAGCACAATTTGGTTTTTATTATGAAAATGTTTTTTCCCTATTCATTCTTTCTCTGAAGTAACTGAAGAGTAATGGTCTCAGCTTTTCTCAGACCATTTAAATGATGAATGATATAAGACTTCCATAAACAGGATCATGGACATATATTCACTTTTATCATCATGTTTATCTTCCCAATCATTGTCACCAGCATATTTTGAAGACATTTGAATGCATTAATCCATGGTCATTACCATTTTATTCACAGTAGCTAGGAAATGGAATCAGCCTAGATGTCTACCAACAGACGATAGAATAATGAAAACATGGTGCATTTATATAATATACACAATAGAATTTTATTCAGCATTAATGAAAATGAAATTGTGAAAATTTCTGAAAGATGGAATATAAAAACATACTGAATGAGTTAACCCAGACTTAGAGAAACCAATAACATATCTTCTCTCTTGCTCATATGTAGATCCTAGCTTTGAAGTTTTAGAGATTTTGTTTGAGTTGAAATGAGTCTCTGTAGAAGCCAGGAAGCAAGAAAGGAACTATGGGGGTTGAGGACTAAAGGGGAAAGGTATAGTAAAATACATGTGACATGAAAGTGAGGGGAAAATTCTAGCTATGGAAAAGTTTAAATGGATATGGAGTTAGGGTGGTTGGGGGACTGGAGGATGTAAAAGGGATGGTTAACCAAAACTAAGGATGTATAAGGAGCCATATGGAAATCTACTATTTTATAAGCTAATTAACAACATAATTAAATAAAGACTAAAATAAAAGACAAAGAAAAAAGGGTTTCAATGGAGGTACTCTTATGGGTGAATAATGTACCTTGCAGAAGTCATAGGTTATTAATCAAGAATCCTAGCATCAGATGGGGGATACTTCCCTATGGGTTGTTGTCCTTGAAGGTCCTAGAAGTCCCTAAAATAAATGCACTCACTTGCACACCAGAACTAGATGGTAGACTCTGTTGCTGAATACACCATATGCTTTGGTTTCAGGGCATAGAAAACTCAAGCTGAAACTGAACGGGAAGCTTCTTTTTTTTTTTTTTTTTTTCCTAGGTAGGGTCTCACTCTGGCCCAGGCTGACCTGGAATTAACTATGTAGTCTCAGGGTGGCCTTGAACTCACAGCAGTCTTCCTACCTCTGCCTCCCGAGTGCTGGGATTAAAGGCGTGCACCACCACGCCCGGCGGAAGCTTCTTTGATACTGGTTATCAGTCATATCAACAGAAGATTCTGTGCATGCTACTGTGGGACAGCAGTCATCAAAACTCCTGTATGCTACAATAATGGATTTTCCAACCAAAACATGCCCACTGGTACAGTGGCACAACTCATGTGGGTAACAAAGTGGCTTCTAGTTGTATTTGAAGCCTACTCCACAGGTGGGATATCATGCCTAATACTGTGAACTTATTCAAAGCCTATGGCCAGGGAGGTCACAGGCCCTGAGAGGGAATCTATTACTGTTGTTTTTCAAAATGGACATGCAGTCCATGTCATAGGGAACATTGTAATTGGATTAGAGTATAAGTACAAGAGGAATGGAAGAATGCTTTGAAACACTGTGTTCTGGACATGATGGCTTCTTCAATCATAAACACACATCAGTTGGAGTTACCTGAATAAGAATGGAACAAGACTGGGCTCATACACATTCTTTAGATGGGAGAAGGGTTCATGAGACCCCATTCATCTTTGAGTAGCTATTGGCAGCTAGTGGTTGCAGGTGGAGACAGAGTCATTTTACTCAGTGATGATGGTGCTACTAGTTAGTTGCTCATATTCCCGTAAATAACCCCAATCCATGCATGTGCAAGTGACCTTAACTAAACTCAGTGGGTTGAAAAAAAATCACATCAAATTTGTAGGGGAATAGTTGAGAAGAGGGAGCACAGAAGTAGACCGAAGAGCATAATATAGGATAATGTGAGTGAATATGATCAAATACATTGTATACATATATAAATTTTCAAAAATGTCCTGAAGAAACTAGGAATAGAAGGATTATAATAATATAAATGCCATCTCTGAGAACTCTTTGTCCAACATTGTACTAGACAGGGAAAAGCTGAGTGAATTTCCTCTAAAGTATGGAATAAGACACAGGTGCTCACATTTTACAATCTTGTTGAGTATAGTACTTGAAGTATTAACAGAATAATTGGACAAAGGATGCAAACAGGAAATGAAGAAGCCAAATCAGCTCTATTTCTAGACAACATGATTCTACACTTGAAAGATCCTAAAATCTCAATGTAACATTCATTCATATTTGCAAAACATATTTAGCCAAACAGCAGGATACAAAATCAATGTAAAATATCAGTGGCTTTTCTATATACTAAAAATAAACTTGTTAAGAAAGGAATCAGGGGCAATCCCATTCACAATAGCTTCAAAACTACCTAGTAATATACTTAATCAAAAAGGTGAAAAACCTCTACCATGGAAAGTTTAAAACTGTGGGCTGGAAGGATGGCTTAGTGGTTAAGGCACTTGCCCACAAACCCTAATGACCTAGTTTTGATTCTCCAGTACACATGTAAAGCCAGATGCACAAAGTAGTGCTTTCATCTGGAGTTCTTTTACAGAGGTTGGATGGCCTGGTGTGCCCATTTTCTCTCTCATTGTCTCTCTTCTTTGTCTCTTCTTGTAAATAAATAAATAATAAAGTTTTAAAATGAAGAAGTAAGTTAGAAAACCCTAGAAGATGGAAAAACCCATAATGTTCACAGAATGATAGAATTAATATTGTGTCAATGGCTATATTATAGAAAGCTGTTTTTTA
The DNA here is from genome assembly GCA_004027895.1 of Orientallactaga bullata. Lineage (NCBI taxonomy): Eukaryota > Metazoa > Chordata > Mammalia > Rodentia > Dipodidae > Orientallactaga > Orientallactaga bullata. The sequence goes on along the minus strand of PVKW010030411.1, from coordinate 19,846 downwards.
TAGATTTGATACAATCACTATCAAAAGTTTAATGACATTATTGGGCTGGAGAGATAGCTTAGTAGTTAAGGTGCTTGCCTGCAAAGCCAAAGAACCCAGGTTCAATTCCCCAGGACCCACCTAAGTAGATGCATAAGGTGGTGAGTGCCTCTGGAGTTTGTTTTGCATTCTCTCTCCTTCTCTATGCTTCTTTCTCTCTCAAATGAATAAAAACAAAATGAAATATTGAAAAATGTTAATCTTCCTAACCTGGATCAGCTCAAGTTACTGACATACTTGATAAGCAATTCAAGGCCCAGACAATAGGGATGGAAGGGGTTGAAGGGACGGGGAAGGAAGGGTGGGGTAAACAAACACAAAACTAAATCCAAAGTGAATTGGTATCATAGAAACCTTTTGTCCTTGGAGATAGACTAAAAGATCTAACCCTCAAAAGGAGTAATTGGGGAGCACCTGAAAAGAAGAGCCCTAGAGAGGGTGGGAAGAACTCTAAGCTTGAATTTTTTATTTTATTTTATTTTATTTTATTTTGGTCTCTGGCCTGTGACTCCCAGTACCAGAAATCAGTTGCAATGCCCAAGGAACTGTTGATTGGAGAGACCTATGAGGTCCCCAAAACAAGACAAATTTCTGTCAAAGCATTTGATTACCTGCTGAGGCAAAAGGTAAGACCCTATTGCTGAAGACACCATATGCTGCTGCCAGCCAGAAGGGAACCACTCCCGAGACAGCCAATCCAGTGCTGGAAAACTTTACATGACCTATTGGGGGAAAGTGGCCAACAATGGTCTGAGTAACCAGAGGTCTAAATTACTCAGAAGCACATACCCTGACAGGATCTACATTCCAGTGTAATAGTGACACACAGCCTCAGTGGGTAACCAATAGCTTTCTGGTTGGCTAAGAAATCCATTCAGTGTAAAGGAATCCCTATCTGGAATTGGGAACCCCTACATTCCAGTGTAATAGTGACACACAGCCTCAGTGGGTAACCAAGAGCTTTCTGGTTGGATAAGAAATCCACTCAGTGTAAAGGAATCCCTATCTGAAATTGGGAACCAGATCAGAATCCTATGGAGACAAAGATTATGTTCTCCAGTGTCAAGCTCTCACTAGTCTTTGGCTAAAAGAGAGGTTACATACATCAAATTCTCCCTAAATTAATAACACTTATCCCATTTAAACTATGCTGATTTCACTCTCCAACGGGGAATCTGTTCTTTTTCAGAAGGTAGCAAGACCTGAGGAGATAAACTACCCCTCGCACTTCAGCCAAGCTACAGCTGAATCCACAGAGGAATTGGGGAGATGAGCAAGAGTGCTGCTTCCACGCTGTACCTGATAATCAGTGTCATGGTGAAGGAGCTCCTAAAAGAGTTCAACACTTAATCAGACTTAGAACTCATCTATCATGGCTCAGGGAATTTTGTGGAAGAGGGGACAGAAAGATTGGAAGAGCCACAGGTTGAGACATCATACTCAGAGGCATTCCCCACCACCAAAAAAAATAACTGACTGTTGATCCCACAACACATAACCCACAATTCCATGGAGAATACCTGAAACCTCACTGAGGAGGGTCCCCAGAGGAATGGGGGCAGGGACGAGGGAAAAGAGGGTACCAATACATGATGTACCCATACAAAATATGTTGTTAATAATAAAAATAATGAAAGAAAAGGGTTTATTCAAAAAGGAAATATACAAACAAACAAAAAACAACTAACCAACTAACCAACCAGCCAACCAACCAACCAACCAAATAATAACCACAACAAAATTGCCATAAATACTACTATATTTGTTTTGAAATTCACCATCAATGAATTGCTAATATCCTTGGGACATCTTTGAAAATTATTTCTACTTGCAAAAATTTCACATTTGAACAAAGTTACCACAATCTAAATCATACAGAAATAAAGATAACCTTCTGCATTTAGGATGGTCATGCTCACAAAGTGACCACTAATTATATCTCATACTTTGAAAACACAGCTTGCTTTTCGTCACTCAGTTTAAACAGAATTTTCAGCAGAAATACTATCCTTAAAATTTTTAGTTAAAGAATACAAAGTATATATTTAAAATTATTTATTCTGATTCAGAAAATCCATAGTGAAATATTTTAAGTGATGTAAAGTTTATTTAACTGGAATAAAAGAGCATAAGAGGACATTCTTAGATGAAATTTCAGTGACTTTGGAATATGGAAAAAGAAGTATTGATTAATATACTAAGGTAAAACAAGGTGAAAGAGTTTTACATTTTTGGAAAACACTGAAAATTGTGAAGGCTCTGTGTCCAAAGTATATAATAATCATGGATAATAGTCACTTTATGATTAAAACCTGACCATTGTGACATGTATATACACAATAAGGTGAAGGATCTAACTCAAGTATTAGGAAACAATCTCCACTAAATAAAAGTTAGGTGAATTATAAAATCATTAAATGTAAGAAAGAAGAAAACATAACCATCAAATTTTACACTGAGAATATAAAGAAATCATATCAAGGGTCATAACTTTAGGAATGAATCACCTCACAAATGTTGAGCCCATTTGGAAATAATAAAAGGCTAGATCAAAACTTTTTTATTTTTATCCTCAAATTCAGAGAATAGGTGTCTTTGTACTTTTCTTAACAAAAAAAGTTTCCCCAGTAGACATGGGTATCTAGAAGTGACTGCTTTGTTTTTCAGTGCATTGACATGTCTGCCATACAAACATTCAGGCTAAACAATGTATGCAGTGTGTTGAACAATAACAGTGGTTCATTACAATTGTACAGCTGTAACACACATATACACAAGATTGGGAGGATGGATATTGAGCTTATACTTTGTTGATGCTTCTATATTTTTATTGCTTTCTTTAGTTAGATGATAAAAAACACAAACAGAATAGTTCAGCATGACAGACTAGTAATAGCACTAATTGAAGTGACGTACACATATACTATTCTGATTTGCAAGTATATATCTTTAGCTATTTTCCTGAGAAAAAAAAAAGAAGAAAAAGAATCCTGAGGAGAGAATCAGCCCATTGCACCACAACAGGGCACCAGATGAAGACACTGAGTTATAGGGGAAATGAGCAAGAGTGCTGCTTTATTGGTACCAGCACAAGGGCGAAGGAGGTAGACACAAAGAACTCTCAACACCTAACAAATCAGACATCCAGAGACACAGACTCACAAAACCTTGTCACTGAAATAGACCTAAAATGAACTCAACATAGTTCAGGGAAACTCGCAGAAGAGAGGGTGGAAAGATTGTTAGAGCCATGAGTTGGGTCATTATACACAGAGTCATCGCCTCTCCTGCATAACTGATGGCTACCGACATAAGGCAAGACCCACATTACCCATGGGGGGAGGACAGGGAGAAGGCTAACAATGGTACCATCATGGCTGTATATATACTATATACATAACTAATAAAAATATTATTTTAAAAAAGAAAATATCATAGACAATGTAATAAAAATGAAAAGAAAGAAAATGTGTAAATAACTGTTACACCACTTATAAAACAAAACAGTATGGGCTGGAGAGATGGCTTAGTTGGTTAAGGCACCTGCCTCCTAAGCCTAAGAACGCTGGTAATAATCTCCAGTAGTTCGAATCTCCAGGTCCCACGTTTAGCCAGATGCAAAGTGACGCAAGGGCGCAATGCCACACTTGACCACAGGGGGATGCACGCATCTGGATTTTGTTCGCAGCAGCTGAGAGGCTGCTGGTGCACCCATCTCTATCTATCTTCCTCTCCCTCTCTCTCTGTCTCTCTCTCCAAAAAAAAAAAGCAGTAAAAGAAAGGAATAAAAGAAAGAAGGAAGGGAGGAGAAATGAATGAGGAATGAAGAGAAAGAAAGAAAGAAAGAAAGAAAGAAAGAAAGAAAGAAAGAAAGAAAGAAGGAAAGGAGAGTTTGTTTCTAGAAATGTCATTTTAATAAAATGTTATATCATGTGACAGAAGAATTTTTTTCCTAGAGATTTAGAAACTAAGTTATTTAAAGAATCTACAAATAATCTATATTTTGGTCATATATAAGCCAGGAAACCAAAGAAGTATGAAATTTCAAAAGTGAATTCATAGTGGAATATTTTGAAGATGAACAAATTCAGAGAACTAAACTAGAAAAATGAAATTATTCCTGAAATACATAAGAGAAGCATGAACACATGTAATACCACTAAAACAATAAAAATGTAGGAGATTTAGAGGCTGTGCATAAGTGACCTTCTGTTACTAACATAATACAGAAACACAATAGAGATGTTAAAACAGTAGCTAGCGTAAGTTATAATTACCAGTAATCACTAGTGGCACACTATAATATAAAACAAACCTATTGTTTCAAATAGTCAACTTGCATTTTTTTAAAGATTTTGTTTTCATTTTTATTTACTTATTAGAGACAGAGAGAGGGAAGGAGGGAGGGAGGGAAGGAGGGAGGGAGGGAGAGAGAGAGAATGAGAATGGGTGTGCCAGGGCTCTATCCACTGCAAACAAACTCCAGATTCATGTGCCACCATGTGCAACTGGCTTACGTGGGACCTGGAGAATCGAACCTGAGTCCTTAGGCTTCACAGGCATGTACCTTAACTGCTAAGCCATCTCTCCAACCCTCAACTTACATTTTTAAACTACATTCTTCAGAACTTATTTCACTTGCTCATTTGTTAGGGTATATATAAAAGAACTTAAAGCAGGTGCAGCTGAAATCATGATGACTGATACCCCCTTGTTTAAAGACACTCTTGTTCTGAAGAAGGTTTGATATACATAAAATGCAGCTGCCATAAGAGATGGAGACAACAACCAAGTGGGAGGAACAGGTAGAAAAAGCCTTCTTCCTATGCTGGACAGAAGAGATGTTCACAATTGTTCTTAGGATTCTGCAATAAAAAAACACCAGTGCCAAGGTATCCAGGAGTGTGATAAAATTTGATAGTTCTATAATTTCTGTGTCTATACAGGCAAGTTTCAGGGTAGTCACAGAAGTATTCACCAAGAGAACTACAGTATTACACCTTCAGACCTATGATGACTGCTGGAATGATTGTTATCCACGCAGCTAAATAGCAAGCGAGGACCAGCATGATAAGAACTCTGCTGCCCATGATAGTTGCGTAATGCAGGCGCTTGCAGATGGCCATATAGCAGTCATAGAACATGGCAGTCAACAAAAAGAACTCAACTACACCCAAGAAAATGGGGGGAGAAAAGTAATTGTATCACTAATGCAGGATGTAAAATAGTTGTGTCATCACATGCATCTGGAATTCGTGTGCAGTGGCTAGGGACCCTGATGTGCCCATTCTCCCTCTTTTTCTGTCTTTCTCCCTCCCTCTCTCTCTCAAAATAAATAAAAGGTTTAAAAACTAATAAAAAATTTAAAAAGGGCTGGAGAGATGCCTTCGTGTTAAGGCACTTGCCTGTGAAGCCTAAGGACCCAGCTTTGATTCTTCAGTACCCACACAAGCCAGATGCACAAGGTGGCACTAGCATGTGGAATTTGTTTGCAGTGGCTAGGAGCCCTGATATGCCCATTCTCCCTCTTTCTCTCTCCCTCTCTCTTTCTCTCTCTCTTTCAAAATAAATAAAAGATTTAATAAAATAAAATAAAATGGTTATGTCATAAGTGACTACAGTGATCAGGAATCTGGGGATTCGAAATTTCTATAAAGGAAAATTTCCAAAGGAAGAAATACATGGGTGTTTTGAGGTGGGAATCCAAGTGGGTGAGAAGGATGATGGTAAGAGTTCCAGAATGATCAATAAATAGGTTAGAAATAGAAAAAGGAAAATTTCAACTTGCCACTTTGGGTACTCTATTATTCCCAGCAGGATAAATGTTGTCATGACTGTATGATTTCTCATTATTTAATTCCATCTAATTCCATATTATCTGGGGAAAAACAATCTATGTCAGTTAAAAATATGCACGAGATATCTATTTAAAAGTTCTATGAAGAATTTAGTAACACAAATGAAATGCTTTTTCTTTCCTTGTATAGGTTTCCCTATCTTAGAGCTCAGAATTTCAAGCTTAACATCACTTATTTTATTCCATGTTCTAGATATTCATCTCACCAATTATTTTCTGGTATTTTTTTTACTTTGATATAGAATAACTGTTATGTTGTATGGTATGTATTTGGATATTTCCCAAGTTTAGAGTTTTTGTTTATTGTTGTCCATGATTTGGGAATACAAGTGTAAATCATACCAAATCCACAAGAAATATTTCATGTTTGGTTACTCCCTGTATAGTTAAATAATCTTTTTTCTTTCACTAAGACATATATTTTCTGTATACATCTATATTTTTAAAAGTTCAGTTAATCAACAATGAAATTTGCAAGCAATCTTTTAAAAGTGATTATGTCCTGATAGCATGTTAGTTTCATCTTTGGGTTCTTTAGTATTGCAAATTAAAATTAGTTCAATAGAAAAAAAATCAAGTTTTGTGAATTCAGATTTAAAGGTATTTTAATCCCCAAATCACTATATAACTACCAAGTTGAATTTTATATTGAATTCTAAATACTTTTACTCAAATGTTTTCTATTTCAGCTTGAGTTTTGTCAGTATTAGAAATAATTGACATCCAGTATCACAGTCAATATTAACTATTAAAGTACACCATTCTTTTTTTTTTTTTTTTTTTGGTTTTTCGAGGTAGGGTTTCACTCTGGTCCAGGCTGACCTGGAATTAACTATGTAGTCTCAGGGTGGCCTCGAACTCTCAGCGATCCTCCTACCTCTGCCTCCCGAGTGCTGGGATTAAAGGCGTGCGCCACCACGCCCGGCAAGTACACCATTCTTAACACAAAGGAATATGTCCTGATAAAGTTTAACAAAACTACTGAGAATCATTGCTCACTATGCTATTAAAATCATCAACTACAACCAGTATTTCTAAGTATGTACAATGCAAGTTTATAAGTATGTACATGTGTTATACAAATAAGTTCTGCATTTCTCTAATTTTGAATTCATTTAACCTATGGTCACATGCTCAGAAAAAGTTGATTATAAAGTAACATTTTTACACAAAAGTGACAAGTAATAAAAATACTCTCCATGAATTCCACAAATGTTTTTTTATTGATGTATTGTAAAACTTTTTTTTCTTTTTGTTTTTTTGAGGTAGGGTTTCACTGTAGCCCAGGCTGATCTGGAATTCACCATGTAGTCTCAGGGTGGTGGCCTTGAACTCACAGTGATCTTCCTATCTCTGCCTCCCAAGTGCTGGTATTAAAGGCATGTGGCACCATGCTTGGCAACTTTATCTGCATAAGAATTCAAGTTTATTGAATAAAAAACCCTTATAGACAATAAAAAAAATAATTTGCCAAAGAGGTTTGTTTCAATAACAATTTTTTAAAAGTCTATAAGTGCATGGTTTAAAAAATTTACAGACAGACATGGTGGCTCTTTTAATCCCAGTAATTGGGAGGCAGAGATAGGAGGATTTCCATGAGTTCAAGGCCATCTTGAGACTACATAGTGAATTCTAGGTCAGCCTGGGCTATAATGAAACCCTACTTAAAAAAACCAAAAAAAAAAAAAAATTGCATTTGAAAGCATCACTTTAAATATTTTTAAAAGTTTGCACTACCATGCCATATGTATAATTTTTCCAAAATATGTATTGTGTTTTACCCCATATTTTTATTTTTTTATTTTAGAGAGAGTGAGCAAGCAAGAGAGAGAAAGAGAGAGACAGAGGGAGAGAGAGAATTGGTGCACCAGGGCCTCAGTCCCTTCAATCAAACTCCAGACACATGTGCCACCTAGTGGTCATGTGTGATCTTGCACTTGCCTCACCCTTGTGCATCTGGCTTAAGTGGGACCTGGAGAGCTGAACATGGGTCTTTAGGCTTCACAGGCAAGTGTCTTAACTGCTAAGCCATCTCTCCAGCCTGAGTCTGGAGAGATGTCTGAGTTCAATCTATTCTAAAATACAGAAATCTAAGGACCCATATCAAATTGGCCAGATATGTAATCATAATTTTTTTATTAGTATCAACATAGTAGTGTTTAGGTTTTATTATAATTCTGAATGACTATAATCATTAACTTATTTCTCATTTTTTTCTTGAAGAAAAATAGTTTTGTTTTCACAACATCACAGGTTATTGTGATCTTTGATAGTAAAGGGTGTTTTCACTAACACCTGGTTAAGACCTGGGGAATTCTTGTGGAAAATATAATAATTGACTATTTTCATCATTAATTAAAAAATAATTGAAAGTCTAATTGTGGTATGTATAGGGAATCCTGCAATACTGAGTCTAACTCCTATAGTAAAGCATGCCTGCCATTCCCTAATATTTCTTTCTTCTCCATATCTGTGAGGTACAGAAAGGGAAAGGGGAATATGACTAGGAAACATTTCCCACAAATTACTTTTCATTTGAGTCACAAAATGTAAAAGAGGAAGAAAGAAAGGAACACAGTATTACTACTTTACACACTGTACATTAAACCTAGTACATGGGCCAATATGGCACTCTATCAGTGTTTGGTAAATTCTGCCTGAACTCTTTTCTCTTTATACCACAAACATTCCTCCATATTTATACAAACTTTAAAGTTAAATCTTCCTATTTCAATGTCATTGAGAGAGAGAGAGAGAGAGAGATAATATTTTTTCCAAGTAGCTTCTTCTATGATATCCTTGTACTAAAAGGGGGCAACCTTCTCTTCACTATAGAAGCATATTCAGTTAAAGACTAAAGAGAGACATAGTGCAGTCATTCAATATCACTTGTTGTCATGATTATACTATGCTGTTCCAAATTTTTCAATGTTTGTTATTTTCTGAATCTGAGAGAGACAGAGAAAGAGAAAGACAGATAGAAAATGGGCGCCCCAGCAGCCTCTCAGCCACTGTGAACAAACTCCAGACGTGTGCACCCCCTTGTGTGCATGTGTGACATTGCGTGCTTGCATCACTTTTTTGTCTGGCTAAATGTGGGGACCTGGAAATTGAACAGTGTTCTTTGGCTTTGCAGGCAGGCGCCTTAACTGCTAAGCCATCTGTCCAGCCCAATTTTTTTTTAAATAAAGGTGCTATTTTGCATATATTGAAAAGCTCAATGAATAAATTCTCTCCTTCATCAAATACGAGTGTTACATGAGGCTCCAGCAAAGAATAAAAATCATGCCTAAGTGTGCATCAAAATTAGAAATAATGTAAGAATTCAGTGGAGTGGATGAATGTTACTTGGTGTCTTAGATGTGACAAAAATTAAATAAAATATATGAATTGTTAAGATCAATAAGTGTTCTCAGAAGTAAAATGTTTTCATTAAGTGTAAAATAATAAATTTAGCACATCATATTGCAAACTACTGAGGAGAGCAGAGAAATGATTGTCATACTTAAGGAATCTTAACACTTTCTTAAATGCTTTTGCAGAGTCAAATCCTTGTGTGTTCATTTTCTCTGCTGCATAACAAATTATCATAAATTTGGTGCTGGGAAAACTGGATATCTATATGTAGAAGGATGAAAATAGATCCTTGTCTCTCTCTCTCCATGCGTAAGAATCAAGTCCAAGTGGATCAGGGACCTTAATATCAGACCTGAAACTCTGAAACTGCTAGAGGAAAAGTTAGGAGAAACCCTTCAACATATTAGTATAGGCAATGCCTTTCTGAATATAACCCCAATTGCTCAGGAAATAAAACCACTGATCAACCATTGGGATTTCATGAAATTACAAAGCTTTTGTACAGCAAAAGACACTGTGAACAGAGCAAAGAGGCAACCTACAGAATGGAGAAAATCTTTGCCAGCTATACATCTGACAGAGGATTAATATCCAGAATATACAAATAACTCAAAAAAACAGAACAATAAGAAATCAAACAACCCAGTTAAAAAATGGGCTATGGAACTAAATAGAGAGTTCTTAGAAGAAGAAATACAGATGGCATATGAACATCCTTAGCCATCAGGGAAAGTCAAATTAAAACTACTTTGAGATTCCATCTCACTCCTGTCAGAATGGCTACCATCAAGAAAAAAAATGACAATAATGGTTGGTGAGGATGTGGAAAAAGAGGAACCCTTCTACACTGTTGGTGGGAATGTAATCTGGTCCAGCCATTGTGGAAATCAGTGTGGGGGTTCTTGAGATGGCTAAATATAGATTTACCATATGATCCAGCTATAGCACTCCGAGGCATATATCTGAATGACTCTTCTCACTACCTTAGAGATACTTGCACAACCATAAACTTTATTTTAAAAGAGAACATGGATTGCCTGGCAGTGTCTTTAAGTTGAAACCTGGATATCCTGCTACACTGTAATCAAGGTATATGAGAGTTGTGTCCTTATCCTAAGGCATGACTTAGTTCCCAGGTTGCTCAGATCTTTGGCAAAATCTTTTTGTTTATGGTTGAGGAATTTTTGAAAGGTTCTTCAGAGTCAGTAGTTACATAGACACTAGAGCACATCAACTATCAACAGTCCCAGGTAACACAATCTCAAGAGTGACAGCCCATCATTGCAATATTGATTTGGTTAGAAGCAAGTTACAAGACATTGATACTCATGAAGAAATTATGGAAGGACCAAGGATCATAGAAGCAACCTCAAAGTCTACTTATTATATCAGAAAAATAAACATTTCTGGTGTAAATACAAAAATGAAATAGTGCCTGAAATATGATAACCATAACACCACCATATATTAGGAGGATAGGAAAAAGGTACTATTTATTTGTTTACTTAAATGTTCTCTGTCACTGAATTTTTTCTTAATGTGACAAATTAGGTCTCCATAGTTCTCTACTGCCTCATTTTCTCCCCCTCCCTTCCTTCCTTCCTCCCTCCCTCCCTTCTTTCCTTCCTTCTTTCCTTCCTTCCTTCCTTCCTTCCTTCCTTCCTTCCTTCCTTCCTTCCTTCCTTCCTTCTTTCCTTTGCCTTTCATTTCTATTCTCTTCTTTTAATCTCTCCATCAATCCACCCTTCTGTCTTTCTTTCACTTCATCTGTTTTTATGGTAAAAAAATTCATTGCTTCAAGTTTACAAACAACATATGCAATTGAATATTATATGCAATGCAATATTAACACTGTTGCATTCCTACATTGTCTGCTAAATTTAAATAGCTTGGAATGGTTTGGTCCTCATTTCCCCCATTTTGGTCTCATTTGGTATTCCATTTACTGTCCAAAGCTCAAGGGATTCTGTGGCTGACCTGAGTTCAACAATGAGATAGCTTCTTTAGGTAGACTCAGGCTCTTAGGATAGAGAAAACCTGTTGTCATTAAAAGCCTGGATCCTTTAGATTAAAAACCTCTTTCAGATTAAACACTGAAATACTCTATCATGGGTGGTGCTTTTTACCTATCCTCTCTAAATCCTCAGATGTCATGTATTTATCTTAAGGAATCAGTAATATTTTGTTAATTCATTTAATTAGAATATATAGCCATCCCAAATAATTTCAGGTGTACCCAGAAAAAGTTTTCTTTGTCCTTGCTTGTGCTAAGGAATCTTTAGTTGGGATTTATTTCAGGCCATAATTACATTCCAACCTCATAGTTTCTGTTTTCTTATTGATAATTACTAAAGGGCCAAACTGAGTCTCTTTTCATTTCAAATAGTAATTGGAAGGATAAATTAAACCAATTACTCAGCAAGCAATCATTGTTTCATCAGTCTTTCTCTTTGCTTTATGTGAAGACTAACAATCTAGGTGAATTCTATATTCCTGTAAGACCTACTGATTCCCAATGGAACTTGATTAAAATGTTACCAACAATAATTAGCTATAGATACACAAGATTTTCTGTCTCCAGGGATATATATCCTATGGTTCCTGCTCAAGAAGACCTCTTCTAATGCGTAATTCCAGAGCATACATATTTTGTCTGTTTCTTTTGAAGAAAAAATTTTTTTGAAAAAAAAAACCACTGAAAAATGTTAGAAAAAATCATGAAATTAATAACATTTAAATTCCAAGAAAAAATTGGAAGTATGCTGTTGGATGTTTCTTATCTGCACCAGTTGGACTTTGGACTGAGAATTGTATGGGTTTGGGGACAAAACCTTTTAGTTTTAATAAGTGAGTGGCTGTATGAAAGTGAATTGGTTTGACAAAGGTATAATAGTAACCCTTTTCTACCTAAATCATACATTTCTCCTGTTATAGATAGCCATAAATTTAAACAATGATGGGGCCAACCTAAAAGTGAGTATATTTATTTGGTCTATATCCACAATGTTACTTAGTTTGCTACATTGGAACTGTATATTAAATCTCTTTGAAATATATCATAAAGTCATTTTGTCAATTCTTATACTATTTTTCTGCCTATATCTTTCTGGATTTGTCATAGCTAAGTTAATACATGTACACTGCCTGCCATGGTAAGTAGTGAAATAGCATTTTCTTAGTTAAACCTCAGTAGTATTACTCTGCACAGGATGCAGTAAACTATTTCAGTGCTATTTGTACCGTTGTTAATGCCACACACTTCAACAGTTCATTAACTCAGACAACCTTTCTGACTCACTGAAGAATCACCCAGATGATTCTTCTGGATTCCTTGCTCCAGAACTAGTAGTATTATATCATGCTTATGTAACTCTGGATAGTATCTGTAAGGATTGACTACCTGTCTTGTTGGGCTTCTAAAAATCTCATTGCATAAAATTTCCATTTTACTGGTACACATTATAAACATTTGTTAAGACTGAAAACTCAAGAGATGGACGTGTAGATGTAGATCTGAGCCCCTAGGACAAAAGTAAATTACTGAATCTCAAAGCCAGTACCCAAAAGGTTGCATGGCTATTATTCAATCATTGTTTTATTATTTTATTCATGAACTAAAATCGAAACCATATAGGTTTTGAACATTGTAGATCATGTAGTGGAAAACAAACATAGATACTACCCTCTGTGCAGACAGTACCTTAACTTGTAACATATCTTTCTCTATGTCAGTTTCACTATTTGTAAAACTAGTTTCTTCATGAGCCTTCTAAGAGATGGCTGGGCTTAGAGTGATGACCATATTGGTCTTTTCTCTAGTAATAAGAAGGAGAAGGAAACAAGACATTATATTTTATACTATGTGATTATGTAAGTACTATTTTTGGTCTTGTTCTTGTATTGTATTTCTATTTATCACATTTTTGAAAATAAAAGAGTTATCAGATTATTGTTTTTTCAAAGTAGAGTTTGATGAATGCTGCCATGAAAAAAAGTGAAATAGTTTATTTAGTCTTACAGGAATTAATTTGATATGACTGACAGTATTTGAGAATTCAAGATAAAACATTAATACTCTGACTTGATTAATACAGGTTGACATTGTGTTTGTGTCTACTTCAATAGAGTTAATTTTGCATGATGACAGGATGGATTTCAATTAATTTGCCAATAATGCAGTATTTTCTGCTTATTTTTTTTTTTTTACTATGAACTTAAAACAAACAAATGGAGTCGTTTAGAATTCTGGTTGAAGGTAGGTACTCCTATAATCCTAGCACTGAGGTGAATGAGTGATGACCTTCACAAGTCTGTGGTTAGCTTGGGCTACTAATGAGTTCCAGACTACTTAGCCAACACCTACACCCTGTTTCAGAAACAAACAGACCAAGAGTTTTCTGAGTGTAATGCCTGTAACCCCATATAGACTGAGGCAGGAGGCTAGAGAGCAGGAGGCCAGTATAGCCCATATAACGGAAAAAAATTAAATTGTAAGTCAAAATAAGCTTGCTAATGACAACAATAAATTATATTTTATGGTTAATAGATTTTGAAATTGCTGTGTGTATATTTTTATAGATTTTTATTCATAAGCATAAAGAAATGTTAATTTTTTTCATACAGAAGCACAATTTGAAGCTCAATTCTGATAGTTAGCTTTATTGCTATTTTTTATTGATGGAATCTAGTGAAAAGTATCTTTATGTAAAGTAAAAAAAACACATTACTAGCATCTTTGAAATCATATCAAAATTTAACATTCTTTTTTATCCACAGCCATCAGAATTCAGACTTTAGCCATGACAAATAAGACATCAATTACAGAATTTATTCTTCTGGGAATTACAGATGATCCAGAGTTACAAGTTGTCATATTCTTCTTTATGTTGCTCACATACTTACTGAGTGTAAGTGGAAACATGACTATCATTGTATTAACACTGTCAAATGTTCATTTGAACACTCCCATGTATTTTTTCCTCAGGAATTTCTCTTTCTTAGAAATTTCATTTACAACAGTCTGCATCCCTAGATTTCTGATTAGCATTGCTACAGGAAACACAATTATTTCTTACAATGCTTGCATGGCACAGGTATTTTTTTTGATCCTTCTGGGCTCGACCGAATTTTTTCTTCTGGCTGCAATGTCCTATGATCGCTACGTGGCCATTTGTAAGCCTCTGCATTATACAACTATCATGAACAACAAAGTCTGCAATTATCTTATAATCACCTCCTGGTTAGCTGGTTTCCTCATCATCTTCCCTCCAGTGATTATGGGCCTCCAGCTGGAATTCTGCAACTCCAACATTATTGACCACTTCACCTGTGACTCTTCTCCCCTGCTGCTGATCGCCTGCACAGACACAAAGGTTCTAGAGCTTATGGCATTTTTCTTAGCAGTGTTCACACTCCTGGTCACTTTGGCCTTGGTGATTCTCTCCTACATGCTTATCCTTAGAACAATTCTGAAGATCCCCTCTGCCCAGCAAAGGAAAAAGGCCTTTTCCACTTGCTCTTCCCATATGATTGTGGTTTCTATTTCTTATGGAAGCTGTATGTTTATGTATGTAAAAACATCTGCAAAAGAGGGTGTGGCTCTAAACAAAGGGGTAGCAATACTTAACACTTCTGTGGCTCCCATGCTGAACCCCTTTATTTATACTTTAAGGAACCAACAGGTCAAACAGGCTCTTAAAGATTTCATAAAAAGAATATTATCAAACAATCACTAATATTCCTGAACTCTAGCTGAAACCACAAATAAGTAGGAAGCATCTTTTTAGGTGAGGTTTACTGAAGGAAATAAAGCACATGGTGGTTCGCACTCTTAAAAAGCTCGCTTTTATTCATAGGGCCCACTAACAGACAACAAAATAAGCAGTAAAAGTAAATTACTTAGCACTTTAGTAAGTGGCAAATGGCATATATAAAGAAGGAACTATAGTATGGAAAGGATAGTGAGTATAATTCAACTTAAATAGCATAGACAAGTATTTCATAGTCATTTTAAAACTCCCTTCAAAAATTGTACATTCAAATATATTTTCCTATATTCTTCTTTTTCTAATTTTCTCAGCTAGTATCCTGAATTATGAGTATACTGCTTGTTGCCTTACTGAAAAGGTGGAAGATAGCAATTGGTGAAAGGAAGTGAGTTTATTTATCATTTGGGTCAGAATGGAGGACATAAAAATTCTTAGTTTCTCTATTCTTTGCTGGTATGATGTTACAATTCATACCAAAGACAACATGAAATTAAAACACATACTCTCTCTCTCTCGTATACACAAACACACTCACACACAATGTGTGTGGTAAGTGATGAGAATTGTGAGTGGTCTTTCCTGGGTGGGAGTCACTATTTTGGCTAAGGAAGGACATCACGTTTCCAGGGATTTCCTGATGAATAGTAATTGGTTCGGGTTATGTGACACTGCTAACAATCTTGCACATTTTGTCCATTTGTTGATCTTGATAGACTTGGAGTGCTTTGTTGTTTATTGCTGGATCTGTAAAAATATCTTTGAAATATTTTTTGCTTGAAATAAAAATCATAGGCTGAGTACAAGTAAGAGTAAAAGCCAAGACCTCCATCAGTCTAGCAATCATACATAAAAACCGGTTCTTTATAAACTTTTAGTTTTGTTACCTTTCAAAAAGCTGGTATATATGACTACATTGTGAGATATACCATGAAAATGGACTACATGAAGCTTAAGCAGCAACTATCTCACCAGTTCTACTCCATAAGGAATATTTGCTTATATCTTGTCACATTTCATGTCTTATGATAAGCCAAAAAAGAATCATTACAGGCCAGAGCATCTGAAGAAGCTGATCTCCAATGAAGTTATACCAGCAAAGTTTCTAGAAATGACTAATTTTATGCTAAATGCAATGACTATATTTTGGCCTATACTGTAGTAAAATTTCACCATCAAATATACCAAATAAATGGAGATGGAATGTCATGAAAATGGATTCCACGAGGTCACTGAAAATTAATGCAAGATTTATATGCATCTACTTAACACTGATGCAACTATCTAAGAATGCAATTGCTGGTGCCCAAATACATGCATATAGTTCAGAGACAAATTATGTACCTTTGCTACCTCCTCCCCTTTAGGTCTCTTTCTCTCCACCTCATGGTCTCATTTTTGCTCTATGGCCTCTATAGATGATCAGCCCAATGCAACATATAATTCTGAAAATTTGAAGCTAGGATCCACACATGAGACAGAACATGTAGGGTTTGTCTTTCTGGACATCGTTTATATCACTTAACTCGATATCTCGTATTCCCATTCATTTTCCTGCAAATTTAATTTTTTCCTTATAGCTGAATAAAATTTCATTGTGCATGTATCACATTTCATTATCCATTCATCCATTGGTGGGTATTTAGACTGATTCCATTTCCTAGTTATTGGAAATACAGTATCAATGAACATGGATATAATGGTTTCTCTGTAGTAGGATAAAATCTTTTGTATATATGCCCAGGATGAATAAACACTACTATCCATGTTCAAGCTAACAACCCTAAGTAAACTCAGTGGGTCACACAAAAATGAAGCATGGAAGGAGGAGCAGACTAGTTGGGAAGAAGGCTGAGATCAGGAGAAGGAACAGTCACGAGAGGGTAATGGGGGTGACTACCATCAGAATGCATTGTATACATGTATGAAATTGTCAAAAAATAAACAAAAAGTGTATAGAAATTTTCAAATAGCATAAGTAGTACACAACTATTTATTAGTAGAAATGAAAATATAAAAAATAAATATGAAATAATTCAGAACTCCGGAAATTAAAAAAAATAAAATGTACCTTTGGAAAGCCCAAAAAATGACAGGTACAATCTGTCAGCTAAAACTGATAAGGTTGATTATTAAACCCTACTTTAAAGATATTAGAAATACAAATATTACAAAAATATGACACTGGAACTTAAAATCTATAAGGACACAGTATTCATATCATGATTACAATATAATAAAATTTTATATTTATGTGTTGTGAGGGTAATGGAGCTATTACATGTGATTATATGAAAATGGTTTTTAGAACAGAAAAAAGGACCAAATTAGCATATATTTGTAGAAGAATATTCATGAGATTTTAATATCACATTTTAAACTTTAGATATATAATATATATATATATATATATATATATATATATATATATATATTTGCATACACACACTTTTAAGGCATAAAATGGTAGCAAAAATGATTGACTTAACAATGTATCAAGTATATTGATAACAATTTGATAAGGTATATGCAGGTACCCCATATAAAATCCTACTGCAATTGTTTAAAAGTATAATGAAAACACTAAGTCATGATGATGGACACTGATTACTAGGGAAATCTGTGGTGCCATGTGTCATATTATCCTTTAAATAGGGAAGATGAGGAAAATACTTAAACAATCTCAGAATATATTAATATTTTACATGAATAATTAATGAAGAATAGAAAAATGCTGCAGCTAACACAGGCATAAAATTAAGTATACCATAAAATTAAGTATATTAAAGACATATAGAAACTACGTATTGACCTAGCCATGGTGATGCACACCTGTAATTATAGCACTTGGATTTTCTCCCATTCAGTGGGCTCTGCTTATGGTGTATTTGCGCTAATGCTTTTTAGCTTCATGGGATCCCATTGGTTGAGTGATTGTTTAATTTCCTGGTTTACTGGGAATTTTTTCAGGATTTCAGAATTCTTTCCCCACTCCTATGTTGTGGAGAGCTTCTCCTATATTTATTTCTTCCAGTAGTTGAAGAGTATCAGGTCATATATTGAGGTCTTTAATCCATTTGAACTTGATTTCTGTGTATGGAAAGATGAGTGGATCTAGTTTCATTTTTCTACATATGGTCATCCAGTTTGTCCAACATCATTTCATGAAGATGCTATCTTTTCTCTAGTATATGTTATTGTATGGCACAAAAGAAGCTAAAAGTTGAACTGATTCACTCAGTTACTATAACAGTTAATTGCTGAGAAGCTAAAAATTATCTTTGTCAGCAGATGGAAAAATCCCAAAGAAGGAAATGACCAAAAAGGGCCCAAAGAGATGATAAGAAGGAAAGACAGGTTAGGCTAAAACAAAGAAAAATGAAGTTCATTGTTCAGGTGGTCTGACCATAGAAATGATTGATATGCAAATTGCCACATCTTGTTTGTTCACTTACCCCACCCTTTGGCTATGAAACTATAAAATGGAAATAAAATCTCAGCATGGGGCCCAAGACACTGTCTCAAAGGAGATGAATAGGATCCCTAAGGATGGCACCCTGAGATTGCCCTCTGGTCTACACATACATGTGTACCTGACACATACACGCATGAATACACACACATATCTGCTTTTCCTTTTATCTTTGAAACTGATTTTCCCTGCTTGCCTTAAGGATAATATATGTATCCTATGAAAATCAATGTCAGAGGTTATTGATTTATTTTTGCTAGACTTCTCACCTTCACAAATGCCTAGCTAACACACTTTGATGAATAAAATCCTCTGTCTCCTCCTGAGACATGTGTCAGGTAAAAACAAATTAAATATGATTGCTATAAGTGATCTCCTACATTAGATTCATTAGTGCCCTATTATTATTTATCCCATAAGTCATTATGAATATCCTTGCCTTGAAGAATATTTTAAAAGTATGTGTAGTAAACATATTAAAAGGCTATTTTTATTTCTTCCTAGGGAAAATTAGTAGAAATAGTCCTTTGGGAGATATTAGACTAATCTGACTATGAAGTCTCTTTTTATAGAAGCAAAATTTTCATCTAAAAATACATTGTCAAAATGGTGGGAAGAGTATGTCAGGATTCTGGATGTTGGATGATGTGAGGAAAGTCAAGATGAAAATTTTTCTTTGGGTGTTTTGAGATTACACATCAAAGACTTTGTGAGGGGCTGTCCATCTTTGTGGGAGGAAAGACATCCACTTGTTTCTCCATGTAGGACTGACCCACAGCATGAATTATGACTTCACTAACGTGTGTTCTAGATTTAACTGTATCCATCAATATTTTGATAGTAGGTGAGTATTTTTAACTTGTTTTCATGCATGTGTTCAGCTTTTATTAACTTTCTTCTCATGCAGTTCTTTTTTAAAAACAATTATTTATTTGAGAGAGAGAGAAGGACGTAGAGAGAGAGAGAGAGAGATTAGGCATGCCAGGGCCTTGAGCCCATTGCAAACGAACTCCAGACACATGTGCCATCTTATGCATCTGGCTTACATGGGTCCTTACATGGGAATCGAACCTAGATCCTTTGGCTTTGCAGTCAAGCATCTTGACTGCTAAGCCATCTCTCCAGCCCTCATGCAGTTCTTTTTAAATCACTTTATATTTCATATATATAATAACTTCATATAGTTTTAAGCTAATTTTGATAAATTTAAATGTGAAGCTATGTTAAATGATAATTTATAGCCACTAAATGTGAGGAATGTGACATAATTCTTTAATATTTGTACATCTATCATTTAGAATGACCTGGTACATGTTACTAGTAGCTGTGTGAGGTAGTCCTAAATAACATTTTTTT
>PVKW010030410.1:0-25718 GCA_004027895.1 Orientallactaga bullata | reverse complement strand
TCCCCACCATCATGGAGCTTCCCCTCGAGTCTGTAAGCCAAAATAAACCTCTTTTTCCCCACAAGCTGCTCTTGGTCAAGTGATTTCTGCCAGCTATGCGAACCTGACCGCAACACATGGATTGCTTCTTCCATGTCAAACTCTCACTGCTGTTCAATAGCGATATGTATGTGTGTGTATGTATGTATGTATGTATGTTCGTATATGTCATTATACCAGAGAACAAGCTCTATCCTCTTCAGTCACCTAGGGAGTGAACGGCTGTGGTTACGGACAGGCATTGGGTGCTGGACTGGAACTCTACTGCCAAGGCCCGGTCAGAAGTCGGATATCCTAGGCCCTTCACTCCCTCCCAGAGATAGTTTGGCCACTGGCAACTGTTCTTGAAAAAGTGGCTTCTGTGCACAACACTCTAAATTTGTTCATTTCAATGATTTTATTGTGCTCAAATGCTCATAACAGAAAATTTGCCACTTCTAACCTTTTTTTTTTTTTTTTGGTTTTGTGAGGTAGGGTCTCACTCTGGTCCAGGCTGACCTGGAATTAACTATGTAGTCTCAGGGTGGCCTCGAACTCTCAGCGATCCTCCTACCTCTGCCTCCCGAGTGCTGGGATTAAAGGCGTGCACCACCACGCCCGGCCACTCCTAACCATTTTAAGCATATAGCTCAGTGGCATTAAGACATACTGACATCATGATGCAGTATTGTCACCACCTGTCTTCCTGGACTGACACTATGTGCCTGTGGCCCAGATTTCTTCTGACCAGTAGGTGTGCTGAGCCACCTCCAGTTGTGTTCAGCCCCGTCTGGGCCAAGTGAGTAGAGGGGAAAGCCCCTTGCACTCCACATGGCCCCTCGTTCCGGGAAAACATGCCATGTGTTCACACAATGTTCCCTTTTCATCTTTCTCTTGCTTTTCTTGCTCACAATGCTGCTGGCTTCCTCCCTAATTCACCTTCACAACTGTACATCTTGAACTGTGCGTCTCACAGGTCCTAGAAAATGCAAACTGCGTGAGAAACCCAGCCTCCCCTGCCTCTCTTCCCTGCTTCCCCTTGTGAAGAGCCCCGAGCCCTCTTGGCCTCCCCCACAATACACTGTCGTCTTTGTATTCAGCCTTGTCTTAGGCTGAAGTGACATCCCTTTTCTCTCCTCCCAGGGCCCCAAAGGCTACCTCTCAGTTGGTTCTTCTGCATTCTTAGGCTGCTTGTTGGACATGTTCCTACGATCGGCTGTGATTTGCATTTTGTGTCATTTTAATGAGTCTGCCCAGGCTGGTTTTGAACTCCCTCTGCTCCCCTCCCCGCCTGCCTCTAGCTCTTCCCATGGGAGTGACCTCCGGTATTCTGATGCCATCTAAGCTGGGTCCTAAACTCACTCCCTGCACTGCTTCTCTTCATTGGAGCTGGGCAGGACACCATTCTCCCTGCCTCCTTCCTCCTCAGGGGGGCTCCTGCAAAGCAGTCTGCTCTCAGCGAGGGAAGCTCCTGCCCACAAGTTCCCTCCTGCACACTCAGTGGTCACTGGGGGGGGGGTCCTCTCTGTCCCCATCACTCCTTTCTTTTTGCTCCTCCCCCACCACACCAGCTGGCTCTTGGAGCCAAACTTCCTCTGGCCGCCTCCCTTGCTTCCTCACTTCTTTCCCCCTCACTGGCTGGCAGGTACCTGGGTCACCTGGCTCTTCCTTTCTCCCTGGCATGCAGGACTGGCCTGATCATCTTACGTCTCTCACTGCAGACAAAGCCTATGGTCAGAACCCCTTGATCAGGACCACTTCCTTCCTGTGATTTCTTGTCCAACCCCCACACCTGCTCTTTGCCCTACCATGGTACCGTCATACTAGGAACAGTGGCAGCTTTTTCTTTGATTTGCATGTTGCCATCATGATAAGCCCCATCCCCACCCCATGAGATAGAGTGTAAATGCCTCTAAGGTCTCACCATGTGCACCGCGTGTAAGCTCTGGGAATTCAACGCCAAAAAAAGTACTCCTGCTTCAGACCCAACTCCTGCCTGAGCTAGGGGGAGCCCCCACCTGGCCCCTCCAGCTCTTTGGACCCTGAGTGAACTGTATGCTCGGGTTAGCCTTCTCAGAGGTCTGCTTCGTGCCCTATGACTTTGAATACATCTACACCATAGCTCCCTAATCAGGTCAGCATTTTGTTCCTGCAGGGAACGAGCAGATTCCCTGGCTGTGGTGGGCCAAGAGGAGTCGTCCTACTACCACCCTGGCCTTAAGTTCCTAAGGTCTCCTCCATGAACCAAAATGCTCTGCTCATCAAAAACTCCCACAAAATCTCGTAGCAGCATGTGAATTCTTGTTAATTGATCTCATGGGTCACTTGCAATCAAATTAATGAGCAGGATCTCTATCAGATTGTCTTTGAGCAGCTGCTCTTGTCCTCTGGAAAAGAAAAAATCCCCTGCAGGGGGCTCCAACACATCTCATCACTTTCTCTTGTCCTTCTCTGCTTTTGTCATCTTAAGTTAGGACTCTGCAAACTAAGAGAGAAAGAGTGTGTCTCGTGTATCCCACACTGGCCTCAAACTCAGTAGGTATCCAAGAATGACCTTAAGTACCCTCTTTAAAAATATTTGTATGGAGCGTGACGTTGAATTTCTGATCCTCCTGTCTCCACCTCCAAAGCACTGGGAATGCAGGAGTGTATGTCATTATGCCCAGTTAATGCAGTGCTGAGTTTCGAACCCAGGTCCTCATTCATGCTAGGTAATACTTTATCCACTGAGCTCCATCTCCAGCTGCAAGCATAGCAATAGTATCCTCCTATTCTTTCCTTCTTCATCCTCACCAGAGTTTACACTTAATTCCCTCTCTGTAATATACCCCAGTATACGGATTTTATCTTTCTTAACCGTTCTCCCTTGCAAACAGCTCCAAAATAGGTAGGGGGTTGCAGCGCAGTGTCCTTTACAACCATGACTTGTATCTACTTTGGGCCACCTGTTCTTCTGTCCCTGGGTCCAGGCAGCCTAAACTATGGATCCTGGGAAGACAACATAACAGGACATCAATCACTGTGCTCACAGGAGACTTGATTTTTATGCCTTCCAGGACCCCTTAAGGTAAGCAGGGGATGGGTCAGGTAGCATCTCACTTTTGCTTTTGGGAAACCCTAGAGAACTTCATGATTGTTCCAAGGTCCCTGGGTGAGTTGGTGTTGGGGGCAAGATGATGACTCAGGCTTCCTGGCTCTTTGCTGGGTATTCTGTCTAGTAGACGCTGCCACGATGCATTATCCAAATAACCTCTGACTTAGACCAACCATCTATGAATAAGCCTCATTTCCCGGACCATGCCTGTCTCTGAGAAATTGAGGGTCTGGTAACAGTTAAGAGTCTCTAAATGACTTGCGCTCCTACTCAGAGCTTCTCAACTTTAATAACAGAATGACTGAGGATAATTGCTTATTAACCAAGCATCCTACCCGTGCTCTCTATTCCCTAGACAGCTCACTTCTGTGAGCAAAAGAGGCTATGGAACATGGCAATCCCCCTACTCTTTGCCCTCATCACAATTTCTCCCCACTTTGTTGGTTTCACATAACCCCTTGTTTCTCAAACGTTGCTTATCTTTTACTCAAAGTGCCTTATTCCCTCTTTCTCCTCTCTCTCTCTCTCTCTCGCTCTCTCTCCCTCTCTCTACACCCATAACCCTATACATTCATTTGTATAAGACACTGAGATAATCATTCCCTCTCCATGTCCTTGCTCAGCACATCAGATAACTCAATAATAAAATAATGCCATCTGTGTTATCTTGATAAGCGCAAATATTAATGCACGATTCCAATCAAGAATCAGTGGTACATTTTTGGACTTAACAGATTGATTCTGTATTTTTATGTGATATTTAATGTAATTATAAATAAGCCTTTTTTTTGAAAAAGAGTAATGATGACATGGCATAGGTATTGTATATCAAAATCTATTATAAAGTCTCAATAATAAGAATTAAGCCAATGTGATACAGCACATAAAGAGCTAGGGAAATGAACAGAATAAGATACACATTTTTAGAAATATACATATGTATATGACTATGAATGTAATATGATTTGGTCAGTATCTCAATTCAGTGGAGAAAGAAAGCATTATTCAACAAAAGGAGCACAGAGGCAATTGCATTTCTGTTTGGATTAATGCATATTTAGAGCTCTAATACAGACATTTAAAAAATTCAGGTGAGATAGAAAGATGTAACTTTGAAAACTGTGGACTATTTCATTGCTTTTAGGTGCTAGGGACAGAGTCCAGTGCCTCACATATTCTAGCCAAGTACTATACCCCTGAGCCATACCTCTAGCCCCAAATTAGTACAAAATCAGAAATAATAGTTTTCTTCCCACGAAATAAAAGCATTAACCTAGAATCCAGAAAGTGAAATATTGGCAATGTAACTGCATAATAAAAATTTTATACTACATGATAGAATAAATATACACAAAAGGTGAAAGGACAGAGGCATGAACAAACATTTGTAATCCATCTTATGGACTAATTATTCTCCTATGCAAACATTTCTATAGTCAATCAAAACTTAGATAGAGACTATCAAAAAGCCATTCACACATGTTTCCAAATTACAAATATGCGTAGGTGTGGAAGGGCACACCTGTAATCCCAGATCTTGGGAGACTGAAGCAGGAGGATTGTGAGTTTGAGACCACTCTGGGCTACCTAGTAAATTCAAAGCCAGCCTGGGCTCAAAATAAGTACAAATAGCCAACAAATATTTGGAAGTATGGTCACCTTCAAGAGAAAATAGCAAAATTAAAATGATACATCAACCAAGCGTGGAGGCACCTGCCTTTAATCCAGCACTCAGGAGGCAGAGATAGGAGGATCACCATGAGTTCGAGGTCACACTGAGACTACATAGTGAATTCCAGGACAGCCTGAGCTAGAGTGAGACCCTACCTCAGAAAAAAAATGATACATCATTCCAATCCGATTAGTATGAAAATGTAAATAATATTAAAAGTGTTAAAGTGAGTTGTTACTCTTGAACTGTTAAAACAAGGCATATTTTTAAATATCTTATGTATTTATTTATTTATTTATTTATTTATTTATTTATTTATTTATTTGAGAGAGAGAGGCAGGTAGAAAGAGAATGGACATGCCAGGGCCTCCAGCCTCTGCAAACAAACTCCAGACACATGCACTACCTTGTACATCTGGCTTATGTGGGTACTGGAGAACTGAACCTGGGTCCTTTGGCTTTGCAGGCAAGTGCCTTAACCACTAAGCCATTTCTCCAGCCCACATAATTTTTTTTATTCTTAAATTATTTTTATTATTATTTTTTATTGACAACTTCTATACTTACATACAAAAAGTGCATATTTCCCTCCCCTCACCCCATTCCCCTTCAGAACTCCAATCTCCATCATATCCCCTCCCTCTCTCCATTAGTCTCTCTTTTAATTTGATGTCATCATCTTTTACTTCTATTATGAGGGTCTTGCGAAGGTATTGCTAGGCACTGCAAGGTCATGGATATCAAGGCAATTTCTGTCTGGACAGTTGCATTGTAAGGCGTCGTACCCTTCCTTTGGCTCTTCCATTCTATCTGCCCCCTCTTCCGCAATGGTCCCTGAGCCTTGGAGGGTGTGACAGAGGTGTTTCAGTGCTGGGCACTCCTCCATCCCTTCTTCTCAGCACTATGTTGCCTTTTGGGTCATCCCAGTGGTCATCGCCACCTGAAAAGAGAAGCTTCTCTAACCAGAAGTGAGAGTAGCATGAATATGTGAATATGAACATTAAGTGTAGTGCTTTCAGGGCAGCTTGGTGGGAATAAAATATACATTTAGTCAGACAAGAGCAGGCTTTATACCCCTAAGGCTCATGACCTCACCTACCATAGCCTTTTGCTTAGGTTTTTCAGTACCAGGTATGTATTCCCTCCCGTAGAGAGGGCCTTCAGTCCAATTATGAAGCAGTTGGTTACCCCATGAGTAGACATGCCACTATTGCACCCGTTCAGTCATTGGGCCTGTATGGCCAAACTTGAATATTCAGTGTCCACTGTTTTCACTGCTGATGACTTCTGTCTCCCATACGCTGCATGCAGTGCAGCTTTTTCCAGCTTTCAGTTGGCTGGTCTACAGGGAGAAGGTTTTCTGTTCAGCACCAGCTTGCTTTCTCAGTGACCTTGCCTCTCAGGCAAGAGATGTCTTCAGCAATAGGGTCTTACTATCTGTTTCTCAAGGGAAACCAAGGGCTTTGGCAAAAGCCTTTAATGTTTTAGAGGTTACCGGGACCTCCTTGGCCAACAACTCACTGGAAGGTATCCCATCCCAGGCACTGAAAATTTTCTAGGAACAGTCTACAGCTCCTAGATGTGCCATTATTCAAAAAAGTAGGTTTACATAAGTCTTATTCACACTATCTTGAATTTAGATTGACCCTCCCCCTGCCCTTCTTTTACGCATTCTCTTTCCATGGCCTCACTTAGGCCATTCCCCTCCCTGTAATTTGTTCTTATACTTACATATGTGCAATACCATACACTTAATTCCTTCCCTTTCCTCCCTCCCTTATAGCCTTTTACCAGCTTACTGGTTTCTGGTACCTATTTTTGGTTCCAGTTCACACACAAGTCTATACATTTGTAGCTAGGATCCACATATGAGAGAGAACATGTGACGTTTGGCTTTCTGAGCCTGGGTTACCTCACTTAGTATAATCCTTTCCCGATCCATCCATTTCCCTGCAAATTTCATAATTTCATCCACATAATTTTTTTATCTCTATATACCCCATGGTGCTGAAATTCTTGAGATAGGAATCTCTAGTCATTTCTACAGAAATATTATCACAATATATAAGTGAAGGTATGTGCTCAATGAAGGTTCTTGTTTGAGACAAATTAAATAGGGGAAGCTTTAATTGATCACAATATTCAATGCAATGGAATACTAGGTAGTCCCAAAAGCAGAGGTTGGATTTATATATCCTGTAAAGATAGTCATTATATTTTTTAAATGACAGGATAACTCGCAGTCTAACATGAAACAACTTTTTAAATGAATCTACTTATGTCTACTATAATAAGGTACTTATAAACATAGGGCAAGGTTGAGTCTATGCACGACAATGCTTTGAGGGACTACCACCAGCCCTCAGGAGGCGATTTGATGGGGCTAAAAGGAGTCCTCCCATTTTTTTTTTACTTGAGTTGCTCCCCTGAAAGATGGTACAATGAAGGTGGTATTTGTATCTTCCCTAGTTGATTCACTGATTGAATCAGCAATTAAAGACCTTCTTGGATCCCAAATACCAGAAAAGATGCTGGGAGTCCATTATTGGCAAAGCCATGATGCCGGTCAGTAAGAAAATTCAACTGGCATGCCTCTGTGAGTATACAGGCGTGTGTGTGTGTGTGTGTGTGTGTGTGTGTGTGACAGAGAGACAGAGACTGAGAAAGACACAGAGACAGAAGCAGATAGTGACAATCTTGCTTGGGAGCACTTTGAAGCCAGCAACCAATATAGCCTGGAAGTTGTGGGGAGTCTGATTTTAGACACCTGGATTGGGGAGGTGCTTGTGGGGCACCCAGGTGTCAGTACTTGACAGATGGATGGATGGTTCTGAGGTCTAAGAGAAAGACTGAGGGTCAAGATGGACATCCAAGAGCACTCTGGCAACGGTCCTGATGGGAATGAAGAGAGCAGGGAGGGTTGTTTAGGAAGGGTGATGCGCCCCGGCTGGAACCCAGGCTTGAAAAGGTAAGCAGTCACGCCCGTCTATTAATGCTCACCTCACTTTTGGTTAGAGAAGCTTCTCTTTTCAGATGGTGGCGACCTTGGGATGACTCAGAAGGCACCAGGGTGCTGAGAAGAAGTGACAGAGGAGTGCTCAGCACTGAAACATCTCTAACACACCTTCCAAGGCTCAGGGTCCATTGCGGAAGAGGGGGTGGAAAGAATGTAAGAGCCAAAGGAAGAGTAGGACTCCTTACAACGTGCTCCTCCAGACACAAAATGGCCTGGATATCCATGACATCACAGTGCCTGACACTACCTACACAAGACCATCATAATAGGAGGAAAAGATCATGACATCAAACTGAAAAGAGAGACTGATTGAGAGGGGGAGGGGATATGATGGACAGTGGAGTTTCAAAGGGGAAAGTGGGGAGAGGGAGGAAGTACCATGGGTTATTGTCTATAATTATGGAAGTTGTCAATAAAAAGAAAGAAAGAAAAGGTAAGCAGAAGAAGAGCGGCCACTCCTGCCCTCACTGCAGACCTGCAATGTGCCCCCTCCCCCAAAGAAAACTTCATAATCGGGCTGTTGGTGATGAAAGTAGATACAAGGTCAGAAGCCAGGCCAATGAGCAGTGAAAGTTAGGAGAATGCAGGCCATGTGTGGATTTGGCTTGTGAAAACTTTGCCAGGGAATGAAAGGAAATGAATCTTAGGGCCGGAGGAATCGCTCGGTGCAAGCGCCTTAAGCACTGAGCGATTCCTCCAGCCCTAAGAGTGGCCAGGTTGAGTTTGATTCCCCAAGACCCACGTAAAGCCAGATGCAGTGGTGTATGCATCCGGAGTTCCTTTGCAGCAGCTGGAGGCCCTGGCACATCCATTTTTTCTCTCTCTCCTTGCAAATAAATAATAAAAATATAAAGAAAAAAAAAGGAATCTTAGAACAATGTAGATCTCCAGGCTAGTTGGCCCTGCAGCTTCAGGATTTTCCTATTTCCACCTCCCATCTCCAGTAAACTGGGATTACAGCCACAATGCTACACAACTTTATGGCCATTGGTCTGAACTCAGGATGTCAAGCTTGCCTATCACTGTTTACCCACTGAGCCATCTCCCAGACCCTCATCAATACTGCCTTATTTATTTATTTATTTATTTGAGAGAAAGAAAGAGTGAGAGAGAGAGAAAGAGGGAGAGAGAGAGAATGGGCATGCTAGGTCCTCTAGCCACTGCAAATAACTCCAGATGCATGAGCCACCTTGTGCATCTGGCTTTACGTGGGTATTGGGGAATCAAACCTGGGTCCTTTGGCTTTGCTGGCAAGCACCTTAACTGCTAAGCCATCTCTCCAGCCCAATACTGTTTTTATTTATTTTTACTTTATCTTATTACTGGATAATTTTGTACCTGTATATATCATTATCACCTCCCATTACCATCTATTTTCCCCATCCTCTCCCCCTCCCACTGAACCCTTTCTTTGAAATTAGCTCCTCTTCTACTTTAAAGTATTATTTAAAAACAAGGGCTGGAGGGGCTGGAGGAATGGCTTAGCGGTTAAAGTGTTTGCCTGCAAAGCCAAAGGACCCTGGTTCGATTCCCCCAGGAACCACGTTAGCCAGATGCACAAGGTGGCACATGCATCCAGAGTTATTTGCAGTGGCTGGAGGCCCTGGCGCTCTCTTTCTCCCTCTTTCTCTGTCAAATGAATAAATAAAAATAAAATAAAATAATAAAATAAAAAACAAGGGGCCGGGTGTGGTGGCACACGCCTTTAATCCCAGCATTCAGGAGGCAAAGGTAGGAGGATCGGCATAAGTTCAAGGCCACCCTGAGAATACATAGTGAATTCCAGGTCAGCCTGGGCTAGAGTGAGACCCTACATTGAAAAACCAAAAAATGGGAATTGGGGATTTAGCTCAGTGGATGAGCACTTGCCTAGTAAGTGCAAGGCCCTGGGTTTGGTCCTCAGCACCAAAAAAAAACAAACAAACAAAAAAAAAAAAACCAAGGGCTGGAGAGATGGCTTAGCAGTAAAGGCACTTACCTGAAAAGCCAAAGGACACAGGTTCGATTCCCCAGTACCCACATAAGCCAGATGCACAAGGTTACACATGCATCTGGAGTTCATTTGTAGTGGCTAGAGGCCCTGGCATGCCCATTCTCTTTCTCTATGTGCCTCTCTCTCTCTCTCCCTCTCTCTCTCATAAGTAAATAAATAAAATATTTTTTAAACGTTCAGAAAAATTGGGCCTGGAGAGATGGCTTAGCAGTTAAGCACTTTCCTGTGAAGCCTAAGGACCCCGGGTCGAGGCTCGATTCGCCAGTATCCACGTAAGCCAGATGCACAAGGTGGCACATGCATCTGGAGTTCATTTGCAATGACTAGAGGCCCTGGTGCACCAATTCTCTACCTCTGTCATTCTCTCTCTCTCTCTCTCTCTCCTTCTTTCTCTGTCACTCTCAAATAAATAATTAAAAAAATTAAATGTTCAGAAAAATAACATGGATCATGCATATAGTGACAGCATAAATAATTTAATGTTTTTGACTAAAAGCTATTGGCAGACATGTAGCCCACTCCTAATTTGAGGCACTCATGAGTACCACCTTTATTCATCAGCCTTTGAATATAAGTCTGAAGCTCTTTAGTGTGACTCCCAAGCTGAAGTCGGAAATATTTTTATTTTTATTTTTATTTTTTTTTTGGTTTTTCGAGGTAGGGTCTCACTCTGGCCCAGGCTGACCTGGAATTAACTATGTAGTCTCAGGGTGGCCTCGAACTCACAGCGATCCTCCTTACCTCTGCCTCCCGAGTGCTGGGATTAAAGGCGTGCGCCACCACGCCCGGCTCTGAAGTCGGAAATATTTACAGACTCTTATTTACTTCCAGCAGGGAAGGTGAAGGCCCTGCTGACACCTCTGCCACACTGGATATTAGTATTTAAAGGAGAGCTGTCCAACCAGTGGGCAAGCATCGGGGGATTTTTACATTTTTGTGGATTTCATGTCCATTGATCATTTGCGCTTCCCCATTGTGAATTGGCTGTTTATGTCCTTTGCTCACGCTTACATTGGGTGAGTTCATGTTTTCTGAGTGATTTGCAAGTCTCTCTTAGAACTAGGCACACGCATTATGACTATGGCTTCAAATTCGCTCTTTTGCCTTTTGTCTATGGTGATTCACTTTGACTTCGAGTTCTTTTTGGTAATCAAGCTTATCATTCTCTTTCCTTGTGTTCTTTCCATTGCTTTCATACTGGAAATGTTTTCCTTTCAAATCACGCTATTCATTTCATCTCCTCCCTCCTTTATTATTTCTTTCTGTGTATATAACTCTATTTGCTTTTTGCATTGCAGGCTCATTCAAACTGTTCCAGCTAATTCTAGTAATGTCTCCTTTGCTTTACACGCCTTACAAAATCACATTTGAGCCATATCAGACACCAAAAGTTCCCATTTGGTGAACAACTTTAAAATTGGATCCCTGACTCTTCATGGCAAAAATGCCTTATTTCATCTAGTATAATATTAGTAGTAATCCATTAATCTTTAGACTGTGTAATTTTCTCTCTCTCATTTGTAGTTGATCCACCCTCCGATGGTCCTACAATTGTCTAACTTCATCAATGTGGGTCTTCCTGAGCATCCTCCAAGTCCTGAAAATCAGCATGGGTAGAGATCTGAAACCCCTCCACATGCCACTTCAGCCAGAAGGAGCCTGGTCAAGTTGATAGCCATCTCCTACATGATTGTAGGGTCTCAACCCTTGAGAACAAATGGTGTCGGTGGGCAGACATTAGCAGGCTTGGAGGTCACTGAAGGAGGGACCCTATCTTACATCTCCCTGGTGTGAAAAGGAGGTGGTCCCCTTCTTTAAAAGTGAATCCAATGGAGCCTGTCAATCACGTATCTGGTCAACAGACCATCCCTCACCTAAGGACACGCTAAGAAATAGTTATCCCCTTAATGACATAACTTCTCGACCTTCTCCTTTCTCTCCTTTTGATGCCAGCCCAAATCCTAAGCCTGCTTGCCCTGACAGTGTGGGGACTTTTTGCAGCTTTGTCTCAATAAAGCTTCTTTGTTTTACTCACTCTGTCATCCACGTGCCCATTTTTCATGATCGTGAGACAAAGGACTCAACGATAAGAAAATTATCAACAAAGCCATACAGATTATTTGTAATATTAAAACAATTTATTTATTTATTTATTTTTATTCATTTGCAAGCAGAGAGAGAGAGAGAAAGGAAGAGAGAATGGGCATGCCAGGGCCTCCAGCTGCTGCAAGCAAACTCCAGGCATATGCACCACTTTGTGCATCTGGCTTTACATGGATACTGGTGAATCAAACCCCAGTCATTAGGCTTTGCAGGCAAGCATCTTACTGCAGAGCCATCTCTCCAGCTCATATGTCAGTATCCTTGCAACATGTCACACAAGAGACAAGGTTAAGCAATTATTTTTTGGTGTGTGTGTGTGTATGTCTGCCACAGCTCACGTGTGGAGTCAGAGAACAACTTTTGGGTGAGAGTCCTCACTTTTCACCTCATTTGAGGCAGGGTCTCTTGTTCTCCTTTGTTATTCACACTGTGAACAGGCTAGCTGTCACCAGAAAATTCTCCTATCCCACCTCCCATCCCAACATTGTTGAACAGGGATTAGTGAATGCCGCTATGGCTTTCAGCTTTTACTTGGTGTCTAAGGATCTGAACTTACGTCCTCACACTTGTACGACAAGCACTTTATCCAATGAGCATTTCCCCAATCCATAAGCAACTACTTTTAGTAAGGACATTTCATATATGGCTTTCACAAAGGAGACCCTTTTAGACATATCATTTTCAACCAACTTGTAAACTCCAACCATATAGTAAACATATTCCAACGCATTTTTGCATACTTCCATACCTTATCTCAATCTTTAAATGTCACACATCTAATTCAAAACAATCAGCTGGGCATTGTGGCGCACGCCTTTAATCCCAACACTCAGGAGGCAGAGGATTGCCACAAGTTTGAGGCCACCCTGGGACTCCATGGTGAATTCTGGGTCAGCCTGGTCTAGAGCGAGACCACTGGGATGACCCAAAAGGCAACATAGTGCTGAGAAGGGACGGAGGAGTGTCCAGCACTGAAACACCTCTGTCACACTCTCCAAGGTCCATTGAGGAAGAGGGGGAGGAAAGAATGTAAGAGCCAAAGGAAGGGTACAACTCCTTACAATGCAACTGTCCAGACAGAAATTGGCCTCGATATCCATGACCTCGCAGTGCCTAGCAATACCTTCGCAAGACCCTCATAATAGGAGAAAAAGATGATGACATCAAATTAAAAGAGAGACTAATGGAGAGAGGGAGGGGATACGATGGAGAGTGGAAATGTGAAGGGGAAAGGGGGTGGGGAAAGGGGGTGGGGAGGGAAATATCATGGCTTATTGTCTGTAAGTATAGAAGTTGTCAATAAAAAATAAAAATGTTTTTAAAGGGGGCTAGAGAGATGGCTTAGCATTTAAGGCACTTGCCTGCAAAGTCAATGGACCCAAGTTCGATTCCCTAAGAGCCACATAAGCCAGACACTAAGTGGTGCATGTGTCTGGAGTACATTTGAAGTGGCTGGAGGCCCTGGCATGCCCTTATCCCCTCCCTTTGCCTCTTTCCCTCTCTCTCCAATAAATAAAATAAACTATTTAAAAGAACAATCAGGGCTGGAGGAATGGCTTAGCGGTTAAGGCGTTTGCCTGCAAAGCCAAAGTACCTAGGTTCGATTCCACAGGACCCACGTTAGCTAGATGTACAAGGGGGCGCACAAGTCTGGAGTTCATTTGTAGTAGCTGGAGGCCCTGGCGCGCCCATTCTCTCTCTCTCTCTATCAAATAAATAAATAAATAAATAAATAAATAAATAAATAAAAATATTAAAAAAATAAAAAACAATCAGAACTTGTTTCTGAATATCCTCTGTGTATGTATAAAGCTGAGTGAGATGACGCTGACCTGTAATCCTTATACTTGGAAGGCTGAGACAGGAGGATAGCCACAAATGCAAAGCTAGCCTAAGCTACAGTGTGAGACCCTTTCCCAAAGAAAGAAGAAAGCTGGCCACATACCTATAATGCCAGCACTTGGGAGGTGGAGGAAGAAGGGTCAAGGGTTTAAGGTCATCCTCAGCTCCATGGGGGGCGGGTGGAGGAGGAGCTGACTGTTTACAGGAAATAATTAGCCAGTTATCCCAGTACCTTTTAATTTATTTCCCAGATCCGAAACACCACTCCCCAGGTACAATACATTTGATTTACTGGGTCCTGCTTGTAGACTATTTGTCTTGTTTTGTTCTATTGCTCTTGGTCTGTTTCTGACAGTGATACCGTACTCTTCTATGAGTTCCCCATAATGCCTTTGAATGTGGATTAATACACTGGGGAGCAGCAGAGGGAGACAGATAAGAGGGAGAAAATTCAATTCTCATGCCAGGCACAACTCAGAAACCCGCTGCCTAGTCAGTGACCAGCGGCGGTAACCCAGCCGCTTCTGACTGGCAAGCTTGTTGCGGTTGTGATCTTGTTGGTTTCAGCACTTCTCCTGGGTTTGATTCAATGGTGCTCATGGTGGACTCATAGAGCTCAATGCCCAGTGGATTCCAAGTGTCAGCTCTGCTGGGACATGGAAGCTGTGTCATTTGGCTCCCTACTACCCTGGGCTGGGAGCTCCGGCTCTACTCAGTTTGCTTGCATTGCCCAGACTCGAAAGCTGACTTGTGGAGCGAGCGTGCTGGTGACTCTTCCAACGTGCTCCTGGAAGAACCTCAGCACTCCTGCGCAAAAGGGGGAGGGGCTGGTAATCCCTGGTCATAGACACACTCCCTTGCCCCAGTCCTATACCCCTTACACGACATGTTCAAGAAGGAGCCAGGAGGGCTTTCAAAGACTTCAGATCAAAGAAGCCTAAACTGGGTTTTGTAAAAATCCCAGAGAAAATTTTCCTTCCCACAAATTCAAACCGGGGCTCTCCTCTCTCTGCTCAATTGACAAATCTACATCACGCTTCCCAGGGTCCCCATCATTATTAGTTTATAAAGATTCATTGATATTCAATTAAGTAGTTCTAATGTTCTCAATGCAGCCCTAGACAGCACTTTATAAAGAATACATCCGACCTCTGGAGACAGCTGAGGAAGCCAATTAGTCGGAGTAAATTTGCATATCAATCCAGCTGTGGAATGAAGTCAGCCTTGTTCACCAGTCACAATGTGAAGAGCAAAGGGAGGAATCCAAGTGCCCCCTTGGCCTTTATTCCCTCACCTCAAGTGAGCCCCCTGCTTTCATGAAAAGCTGTGAATACTGGGAGAGAAAACCCACAAATGCTCCCATTCCCTGCCAAGCATGTGCTATCACTTAGAAGCAGTTATTAATGCCGAGGGTTTAATGGCCTTCCAAAGGTTAGGACTAATTCACATAAATATTGTATCACTTAGCAAAGGAGTTTTGCTTCAGGGGTTAAAAAATTGACTAGTAATTGGATTGTCAAGTTAAACCTGAATTGAAAGAGGTTCTGATTTTCTAATCATTCCGTTACATAGCAGAGATTCAATCCAACTCAAAAAAAGAAAAAGAAAACATTTAATGAGCTACTGCCACGACATGCTAAGGTCCTGTGCAAGCACTTTGACAAGGCACAACCAACCTTTGGGGACAGCAAATTCATAGATTTTGTGCTAAATGTGGCTGAGCTCAGAGCAACAAACCCTAGAAGGTTCAGCAAGTTCTGCCACCATAGGACGGACTCTCGAGGCAACTTTTCAGATCTCCCAGCCCATTTGGTGTCTCTCCTTGTAGGTCCCTTTTAGCCATCTGACAGAGCATGCCAGCCCTGGCTCTTGGTGCTGGCCCTTTGCTGAACCTGTTGAAGATTGTCCTCAGAACCCCGAGACTGCGCACTGTGTGTCCCAGAACTGCAAAGTGCCCTAACAACTTTCACCTCCCTCTCCTTAAACAGACCAATTGACAGGGCTTACCAGCCAGACCCTCCTTTTGCAGCCATAGCGCTCTTCATTTGCATTAGCACGCCGCTGTAGCAGTCAGATGGCAGAAGGCGCTGCACCTGCAATGCTCACTGTGACCTCGGGCATGCTAGCCTCCTCATAGTTGCTTGCCCATCTGCCTACATTAGCCGCTATCTGAGCAGCTTTCGGGAAGCATCATTCTACCATTAGTGAGACTGATGTTTCTGCAAGACAGAAGAAATTGGGTGCAGGTATATCCGCGCCCCCCCCACCACATTTTTGAACTCGCAAACACATTGTTTGGAAAACTCCTTTGTATACATCGTTGATCATATACATGATTTTGAACACGCTAGCTAAATTCAGTGATGTGGACTGTAAAATGAGAAGACATTAACTGTCAATGCTAAAGGAGAAAATTCAGTGAGGTTATCAGATCCTTGGATCATGTGCAGTTTATTGTTATAACTTGGGGGCCTGGAGAGATGGCTCAGGGTTATGTGTACTTCCTACGCAAGCATGAGCGCTAAGGAGGCTGAAACTGCCCAAGTTTCAATCTCCAGATCTCATGTAAACAGCTGGGTATGGCCACACACACCTGTAACCCCGCCCCCAAAAGGGGAGCAGAGACCAGGCAATCTCCGGAGCAAGTGAAAAGGGAAAAGTTCTAGTATCAGAAACAGACTCCAGTCGGGCATGGTGGCGCACGCCTTTAATCCCAGCACTCGAGAGGAGAGGTATGAGGATCACCATGAGTTCGAGGCCACCCTGAGACCACATAGTGAATTCCAGGTCAGTCTGGGCTAGAGTGAGACCTTACCAAAAAAGAAAAAAAAAAAAAAAGGAAGCGGACTCCAGCTCAAATAAGAATGGATGGAAGAGCAATGTTCAGCTCCAGTCCCCAAAGTGAGAGCCCCGTCCCCCTCTTCAGGCACACCCATGGGGCCCTGCAAGAGCACATACAGCCCCTAAGCACACATACCACATTACACATACACACAAACAAAATAATGCTAACATTTTAAAGGAAAAAGCAATGATATCATGTGGGGTTTCTAAGACATAAAGAACTAAACTATAATGCTGATGCAGTAAAAGGGGTGTAGAAGTGTATTATTGGAAAGCTCTGACGACTAGTGTGAGGTGAAATAAAGTGACATAATTATGATATAGTGTGAGAAGTGAAGGACTCTTAATCCAATTGCAGCCCAGCATGGTGGTACATGTCTGTCATCCCGGAGCTGGGAAGGCTAAGGCAGGAAGAGGGTCATAAACTTGAGAAAACAAAACAAAATTCAATAAAAAGTGAATCAATAAATAAATCTCAATGCAAACATGAAAAACAGAATTAAGTCAAATAGGCCAATAGTGGAAATAAAATTCTTCCAACTTAATATAAAATAAACTAGAAAAGGATGGTGGACACAGAACAGAAAAAAAATAGACGGTATTATCTTAACCTAACTTCAGAGATAATATAAGTAGTTAAGAAGGCAAGATCACACCTGGGGAAGATTGCTTTTTTGGTTAAAGATGCTTGCTTGCAAAGCCTGCTGGCCCAGGGTTCAATTCCCCAGTACCCATGTAAAGCCAGATGCACAAGGTGGCACATGAGTCTGGAGTTCGTTTATAGAACCAAGAAGCTTTGGTGCACCTATTCGTTTTCTCTCTCTCTCAAATAAACAACAATATTTGAAAATAAATAATGTGCCCATGAATGCAGCCACATTTAAAAAAAGGAAGGCAAGATCACGTCATGGATGGGCTTCAGCAGAAAAATGTGGAATACACTGATGCATTAGGCCAAAGAAGACCAGGAAACAGATCACCTATGCAAATATTAAGCAGAACAAAGCTGGGTAGATGATATTGCTGTAAGATAAAGGAGACGTGGATGAAAGGAAGAATGTTGTTAATGTCCCCATTTTACAGATCAGATACATAAAGTCCATGGCAAATGAAATACAGTTTTTACAATTATATTGTCAGAAACTCAGTACATGGAATCTTCAGGCTCCTATTAGGAAATATAAATGGAATTTCATCACAGTAGCAGGAAAAGGCTTGAAAAAAAATGGGACTATGGGCCGGGCGTGGTGGCGCACGCCTTTAATCCCAGCACTCGGGAGGCAGACGTAGGAGGATCCCCGTGAGTTCAAGGCCACCCTGAGACTACACAGTTACTTCCAGGTCAGCCTGAGCCAGAAGGACACCCTACCTCGAAAAAAAAAAAAAAAAAAAAAAAACAGCAACAAAAAAAAGGGATTATGTCTTATTTCAAGGACAGAAAATATTGCCTTTTCGAAGTTGTAAGACTATCATCAGACAAATCTGGTCCTTTGAATTCAAGGACAGCAGGGATATTCTCCTTTTGGGCTTAAATTGTCCACATATAAAACTTTATCATCTTTAATCTTAGCCTTCTTCACTTACTAGCTTATTAATTTTACCTGCGCGACTTGAGATTTAGGGGGAAAAAAGAGTGTTTAATCAAACACTCGTGAACAATGGGAATGTCAGTCATAATTTTATTCTTAGGACCATCCTAGGCACACGTGAGGAAGGAAAGTGTGTGTTAGATGCTATGGTGTAAATGCACTTGAGTGTGTCCCCAAAAGTTCAAACTACAAAAAAAAAAAGAAAGAAAGAAAGAAAGAAGAAAGAAAGGAAGAAAGAAAGAAAGAAAAGGGGAAGGTGGAAACTTAATCCAGCCATGGTGTCTAGGGGTGAGTTGTTTGGGAGGTGACTGTGACTAATGTTATTAAGCTGGCATACCATGACTGAAGCCCACTAACACTGTAAGAGAGAGAAAGTGGGCTGGAGAGATGGCTTAGTGGTCAAGGCACTTGTCTACGAAGCCTAAGGACCCAGGTTCGACACCCCAGTACCCACATAAGCCAGATGCACATGGTGGCACATGCATCTGGAGTTTGTTTGCAGTGGCTGGAGGCCCTGGTGTGCCCGTTCTCCCTCTGTCTGTCTTTCTCTCTCCCTCTCTCTCTCTCTCTCTCTCTGGTTGTAAATGAATAAAATATTTTTTTAATTTTTTTTTTAAAAACAGAGGGAAAGACCACAAGACATACACATGCACATATGCAGACGCACACATATGCTCATGGGCATGTATGTTGTGTCTCTCACCTGATGGTTGCCTGTCAGCAAAAAAGACCATCACCAGCCCGGCGTGGTGGCGCATGCCCTTAATCCCAGCACTCGGGAGGCAGAGGTAGGAGGATCGCTATGAGTTCGAGGCCACCCTGAGACTAATTCCAGGTCAGCCTGAGCTAGATTGAGACCCTACCTCGAAAAAGCAAAAAACAAAACAAAACAAAACAAAAAAAGACCATCACCACCTGTGGGATTTCAACCTTGGACCTTTGAAGCTATGAGCCAAATAAACCTTTTTTCTCAAAAACTTACCCAGTCTGAGGTATTATAATATTAGCAAAAAAAGATTAAAAAGCACTGATATATTGAGACAGGTGTTGGACCAGTTACATTATTAATATTTTCTCATTAAATCTTCTCCATATTTCATACAGGAGGAACTTGAGTGTAAAGGTTCATCTTGATCGCCGACCTGATTAAATTGAGGTGGGCCCTAAGAGGGTGATAAGCACACCTCCGGGTGTGTTCATGGGAAATTTCCAAAGACAACTAGATCATGAGTGCTTTTACCTAATCAATACTTTAATCCGTTGATAGATTCGGAATTGCAAGAGACTACTGGAGAAGTGTAGAACTATGGAAAGTGGGGCCTGATTGGAAGAAATGGGCTTGTGAAAGATATGTCTTGGCCCTAGCTTCTTCCAGTTGCTTCTCTTTGCTTCCTGCCTACCAGGAAGTGAGCCACTTTCCTCTGCCATATCCTTCTCCATGATTCCTGCCTTGACACAGGCTTAAAAGCAATGGAATTTGGTTGGAGAGATGGCTCGGTGGTTAAGCCTAAGGGCCTGGGTTCAATTCCCCATACCCACGTAAAGCCAGACGCACAGGGTGCCACATGTGTCTGGAGTTAGTTTGCAGTGGCTAGAGGTCCTGACATGCCCATTCTGTCTCTATCTGCCTCTTTCTCAAATAAATCAATAAGATATTAAAAAACAATGGAATCAACTGCAGAGTTAAAACTTTGAAAACCATGAGCCAAAGTAAGCCAAAAGCTTTATTATCTCAGGTATTTGTCACAGTGAGGAAACATCTGACCATCACGCTGAGAGAGATGGCAGGGCATGTTGTCTGATGTCTAGAAAGCCAGGGCAAAGTGAATTGCAAACAGGCAATGTTTTTTTTTTTTTTTTTTTTCACTTAACTCTCAACTTTCAGGGATTTTTTTTTTCTTGCACCAACAGAATTGAGGTATAAATTGCATGTGATAAAACGCACTGCCCGAGGGATGTGGAGGAGGAAGATCAAAGAACACAAGGCTAGTAGTCCCTAATAGAAGTCACTCATATTGGAAAGCACTTTATAGATGGAAAGTAGATGCACAGGGCTGGGGATGCAGCTCAGTGGTAGACATAGAGAGCTTGCCCTGGATTCAGTTCAGTATCTAGTACATGTGTGCGCACATGCATGCACGTGCACACATACATACACACACAGGGAGAGAGGGTATCTCCCACTCCATTGCTTGGTCAACAGCCAGTGCTTTCTTGCAACTCGCCCCTACCTATGCTTCTAGGATACTACTCTCTCCTTATTTTCCCCCTGCTCTGGTGGCTCCTTCTCAGTCATGTGTTCTGACTTGTCCTCTCCCTGCTCCATAATTTGCCTAGCTGCCTCACTATAGAACAGCCTTGAACACTAGTAGTGTTCAGCAGGCTACATGTCTGCAAAAGACATCATAAACTTAGTCCCCACACTGACTACTAAGTTCAAGTTGATGGTGGCGCACGCCTTTAATCCCAGCACTTGGGAGGCAGAGGTAGGGGAATCGCTGTGAGTTTGAGGCCACCCTGAGACTACCTAGTGAATTCCAGGTCAGCCTGAGCTAGAGTGAGACCCTACCTTGGAAAACCAAAAAAAAAAATTCTTCCCTAAAATATTATGAGTCTATATGCTGAGGGCCAACTCAAAAGTAGATAAAAGGAACTCAGAGACCGAAGAAAGAGTCCCTCGTTTTATGCTAATTAAGGCTGAGGGAAAGCTGGAAAATCCTAAAAGATACAATCACGAAATGGAGTAGAACAATTTCGGTCATCCCAAAATAAAAGCTTCCAAGAGTTATTGGCTAGGGCTTTTACAATGGCTTTATGTGATGAGCCAAAGAATGAATTGGATTTCACAACTAAATTATGGAAGTGACGAAACACCTGTGGAGGCCGCCCCTGTGTCAGGAGCTCTGGGCGGATGGCAGATGGCAGATGGGGAGGAGCAGAGGAAATGAGCTCCAGAACCAGGGCCTCCTTTCACAATCTTGCCATCAGTGTGTCTCACCCACATTGCACATTTCAGAATTGTACAACCTGCCTCACATCCACCTCTAAGCATCTCATCTAGGGGGTCAGGCCATGAGAGGGGAGCTATGACAACTGGGATGAGTGCCATTATGAAAGATACTCAAGAGCTCTCTTGTCACCTCCACCATGTAAAGACTCCGCAGGAAGACAGCTGTCTAGTAAGAAGTGGGATCTTGTCAGACAAACCTTGATCTTGAGCCCTCCATAACTGTGAGAAGTCAATTTCTGCTCTTTCTAATGCACTTACAGTGGCTAGCTTCTCACAGCTGGGATAAAGCATCCAACCAAAGGCAGGTGAGAGGAGGAAGGTTTAGTGGTGGCAGAGAAAAGCATGGTATGAACTGAGGCTGGGCGTCATTTCTGTCATAGCAGGTGGTCAACAGCAGAAGGAGAATGACTGAACTCTAGCAAAGGAGAGCTCGCTATGACACCCCTAAGCCCGCCCCCAATAACACACCCTCTCCAGCAAGGCTCCATCTCCCAAACTGCCATCAGCTGGAACCAAGTATTCAGAACACAGGAGTTTATGGGACACACCTAATTCAAACTACCATATTTTGCCCCTGACCCCCATAAACTGAACACCATTCATAATGTAAAATGCAATGCTCAGTTCAACTTTAAAATTCTCCATAGTTTCGATCGATTCCAACACTTTCAA
The DNA here is from genome assembly GCA_004027895.1 of Orientallactaga bullata. NCBI lineage: Eukaryota > Metazoa > Chordata > Mammalia > Rodentia > Dipodidae > Orientallactaga > Orientallactaga bullata. The sequence goes on along the minus strand of PVKW010030410.1, from coordinate 3,865 downwards.
ACTTACCCAAAGTCCAAGGTCTCTTAACTATGAGCCTTTAAAACCAAAAATAAATAATGGCACGGAGTAAACATTCACCCTGCAAAAGATGGCATTGCAAGAACGGATTGAACCAATACAAGATCTAAAACAAGCAGGGCAAATATCAAACCCTGCGGCTCTGTGTTCATCTGGTACCCACAGCAAAGTATCTGGAATACCAATTCTGCCCCTGCAGCTGGGCTGGGTACAGCCTAGGGAAAATTGCATCCCAAGCCAGAAGCTCCCCTTGGCTCCAGACTCCTAGCAAGTCCACAAAAATCTTGGAGCCTCCACTGCAACCTATGGTTCATCCTCATAGCTTCATGCAAGGACCCAGAGAAAATGGAAGGTGAAAGAATGCTACCAAACTGGATTCCACAAATCCAGCATTTACCCTAATACCCAAATGTGATGAGTGATAGATATAATGGGGAAACATGATACCCAAAAGAACCAAAGTCAGCTAGTAATAGAGACACTTACAGATGGACAAGATTCAAACCACCTCTGAGTGTGAAGAAAATTGCATGGCACACAGTTGTGATGGAGAAACACTTGTTCTGTGCTTGCTGTAGCCGTTGGCTTTCTTGTTGTCATTCATTAATAGCAATTACACAGGAAGGCTCTAGAAAAGATCCAGAAGCAAACATGTCTCCCTATTATGTCTTTAAACCATATTCATATGGAGAAAGGATTTGTACCCCATCACTGAGCACCTAAAAAGATAAGAGAGAAGGGGAAAGAGAGAAAGAACTGCACACCCATGTTTATTACAGCACTATCACAAAAGTAAGGTTATGGAATCAACCTACGTGTTTGACAATAGAAGAATGGATAAGGTGCTTACCTGCAAAGCCTAAAAATCGGGGTTCCATTCCTCAGGACCCACGAAAAGGCAAATGCACAAGTGGCACATGTGACTGGAGTTTGTTTTCAGTGGCTAGAAGCCCTGGTGCACCTATTCTATCTCTCTCTCTCTCTCTCTTCTTTCCCCCCTTCTCTCCCAGTAAATGAAATATTACAAAACCCTTTAAAATGGATAAAGAAGGGCTGGAGAGGTGGCTTAGTGGTTAAGGCACTTGCCTGCGAAGCCAAAGGACCCAAGTTCAATTCCCCAGGACCCACATAAGCCAGATGTACAAGGGGCACATGCATCTGGAGTTTGTTTACAGTGGCTAGAGGCCCTGGCGTGCCCATTCTCTGTCTCTCTTCTCTCTATCTCTCTCTGTTTGCAAATAAATTTTTTTTTAAAAAAATGGATAAACAAAATGTGGCATATATGCACAAAGGAGTTTTATTCATCTGTAAAGGAGAGTGAAAGCAAGTCAGTTGCAGGAAAATAGATGGAATTGAATATTACTGTGTTAGGTGACATTAAACTAGACTCAGAAAGATAAGTATGCATGTTTCCTCTCATATGTGGAAACTCCAATGAATATAAAAAATGAAAATAAGCAGGGCGTGGTGGCGCATGCCTTTAATCCCAGCACTCGGGAGGCAGAGGTAGGAGGATTGCCATGAGTTCAAGGCCACCCTGAGACTACATAGTGAATTCCAGGTCAGCCTGAGCTAGAGTGAGATCATACCTTGAAAAACAAACAAAAAAAAATGACAATAAACTAGAAGGGGGAGTATTAAGGAAGAAGAGTAGGGTGGGTAGATGGAGCAGGGGTGTAAGAATGGAGAATGGGGGCGTGAAGATGATCAACATACATTATGTTCATATACAAGTGTATCACAACGCTGACCGCTAATTTGAGTAGTTAATATACAATTATAATCGAGGAGGTAAAAATAGGAATGCCTGACCTCTCTAAATGGAAAGCAGTGAATACTTGGCTACCAAGTGATTGAGTAGGTAGAATTACATCAACTGTGCATAATTAAGTACAATCGCTGTAGATTAAGAATCAAGCATCTGAGGGTTTCACAAGTCAGGAGTCATCATCCCCTCTTTAGAGAAGAGAAAAGTGGTTCCCAGAAAGACTGGTTTGTCTTCTTGAGGTACAAACCTACAGGTCATTTTTGTCCCATCCCTGTAGAATATGCTTGCCTTCTAAAACATTTGAGCAAAAACTACATTCTCTGGATTCATGGGATTTTTGTTATTGCTGGGTTTTTTTGTTGTTGTTTTGTTTTTTTAAAGGTGTTGAAATCTGTTTTATTACAAAGAGCCTCACAAAAATGAAACAATCTCAAAATTTAAGCTATGCTACCAACCTCCACCTGCAGAACTGGGGAAAAGAGATGGACGTAGTGGCACATGTCTTTAATCCCAGCACTTGGGAGGCAGAGGTAGGAGGATCACCATGAGTTCAAGGTTAGCCTGAGACTACATAGTGAATCCCAGGTCAGCCTGGGCTACAGCGAGACCCTACCTCAAAAAACCAAAAATAAAAAAGATAGCAATTGGTTACTCCCATGACTTTTACATGTAGACACTGGGGATACTTAAAATTCAACAAAGCTGAAACCATGGGTGAGGAAGGAACCTGGCAAGAATCCAGAGCTGGAGAGGTCTGCTCAGGCCAACTTGCTCTCCTCCTTGACCCCTTCAGCTTCTGGTTTCTCCTCATTGGTTTTCTCCTCTTCTGTGACTTCTTTCTTCTCTTCTGGGTCTTTTTCTTTCTCATCTTCTGTTGTGACTCTCTTCGCTTTTGTGAAATTGGAAGAGTTCTTTCGACCACCTCCGCCCTCCTCATCGGAATCAGAGACTTCTTCCTCCCAGGCAAGTTGTTAGTCAGAGGAACAGATTGCTATGCGTCTGTCAGGGTCGTCCTCCTCCTCGTCTCCACTCTCTTCTGGGATGGCCTCCTCAGGAATTGCCTGCATTTTGGACCCCAGCTGCGTGGGGCAGCATTGCCCAGTTCTCAAAGAGCCAGGTGTTTGTTAGTGCTCTGGTGGGTCATATTAGAAGGGCTGATGTGAAGCTTGAAATCTGGTCCAAAGGATTCCAAATAGTCATTTTATGGCAGCTCGTTAGGAATCGCTGTGTCCAGAGCCACAACTGTTTCATATGTCCAGCACCAGACAACATTACAGATAGTAGAGCCACCTCCTCCCCGCATCAGCATAGGCAGGTTGAAGCTCTTGACAAATTCCACACACTTGCCATGCCCTTTGATGGTCAGATTGAAGCAAGCTAACCGATCCCCAGACAGGGAGTCTGAGCCTCACTGTAAGACCGCCGCACTCGGCTGAAACATCTCCATTACTTTGGACATGCCTGGCTTGAAAATGGCCTCAGAGGACTCGTCATCAATCCCATCTCGGACTAGGTAGTTACCAGCATCGAACTTCCCTTTGCCACCCCCAATATCCCATAAGTTCCCAGTTCCTGGGAAATACTCTCCATAGTCATGAAAGGACACAGTCACGAGCCACATGACTGCCACACTATCACCATGACGAAGATCAGGGCCATTATACAGCGTTCTCTGATGGCACTTCAGCAGTTCCAGGGTGGCCAAGACGAGTCACTGACATAACAGAAGCCAGATACCCCTGTTTTTTTGAGGTACAAACCTATGGGTCATCTTTTTTTCCATCCCTATAGAATATGCTGGCCTTCTAAAATATTTGTGCACAAACTACATTCTCTGGGTTTACGTTTGTTAGGTGGGACAGGTCCCAAAATGGAGTCACCAAGGACAGAAGGAGCCCTGGAAGCTCGTGCTTTTCCCAAACAAAAGCTTTCATCTTTGCCTCAGAATAGTTTGCATGGTCGTGGTCACTCCCAAACCTTATAGTGTTGTTGTTTTATTTTTGCTTTATTTTATTTTGTTTTCTTAGGGTTTTGTTTACATTTTGTTTTGTTTTTACTTTATTGGGTTTTTTTTTTTTT
>PVKW010030409.1:0-25556 GCA_004027895.1 Orientallactaga bullata | reverse complement strand
GGTTCTAGGACTCAGTTGCTTTACTAGGAAGATGGTTGAGTGCAGCAACTTCAATGTTTCCTAGTTAGTGTAATCTCACAAGATGTACAACTTACTATCTTCGCTTGATTTCTAAAGTAGTTTGTTTAGAAAACAAACTCCTTCATTGCTGAACACTGTACTATGTGAAATAAGCTAGTTTGGTTCCCCGAATCAGTTGCTTTTCTACAAACATGGTTGAGTGCAGCAAGTTCATACATTCCTAGTTAGTGTAGTCTAACAACATGTACAAGTTAGTAGATTTGTGGCATTTCTAAAGTAGTTTGTTTAGAAAACAAACATCTTCATTGCCGAACATTGTACTGTGTGAAATAAGCTACCTCAGTTCTAGTACTGAGTTGATTTACTACTAAGGTGGTTGAGTGCAGCAACTTCAAACTTTCCTAGTTAGTGTAATCTAACAAGATGTACAACTTACTAGTTTCGCTTCATTTCTAAAGCAGTTTGTTTAGAAAACAAACACCTTCATTGCCGAACAAGGTACTGTGTGAAATAAGCTAGTTCGGATCTAGGAATAAGTTGCATTCCTACGAACAAGGTTGAGTGCAGCAACTTCAAACTTTGTTAGTTTGTGTAATCAAACAAGATGTACAACTTTCTAATTTCCCTTCATTTCTAAAGTGGTTAGTTTAGAAAACAAACATCTTCATTACCGAACACTGTACTGTGTGAAATAAGCTAGCTCGGTTCTAGAACTCAGTTGCTTTACTAGGAAGATGGTTGAGTGCAGCAACTTCAATGATTCCTAGTTAGTGTAATCTCACAAGATGTACAGCTTACTATCTTCGCTTGATTTCTAAAGTAGTTTGTTTAGAAAACAAACTCCTTCATTGCTGAACACTGTACTGTGTGAAATAAGCTAGTTTGGTTCTCCGAATCAGTTGCTTTTCTACAAACATGGTTGAGTTCAGCAAGTTCATACATTCCTAGTTAGTGTAGTCTAACAACATGTACAAGTTAGTAGATTCGTGGCATTTCTAAAGTAGTTTGTTTAGAAAACAAACATCTTCATTGCCGAACATTGTACTGTGTGAAATAAGCTACCTCGGTTATAGTACTCAGTTGCTTTACTGCTAAGATGGTTGAGTGCAGCAACTTCAAACTTTCCTAGTTAGTGTAATCTAACAAGATGTACAACTTACTAGTTTTGCTTCATTTCTAAAGCAGTTTGTTTAGAAAACAAACACCTTCATTGCCGAACAAGGTACTGTGTGAAATAAGCTAGTTCGGATCTAGGAATAAGTTGCATTCCTACAAACAAGGTTGAGTGCAGCAACTTCAAACTTTACTAGTTTGTGTAATCAAACAAGATGTTGCAACTTTCTAATTTCCCTTCATTTCTAAAGCGGTTAGTTTAGAAAACAAACATCTTCATTACGGAGCACTGTACTGTGTGAAATAAGCTAGCTCGGTTCTAGGACTCCGATGCTTTACTACAAAGATGGTTGAGTGCAGCAACTTCAAACTTTCCTAGTTAGTGAAATCTAACAAGATGTACAACTTACTAGTTTCCCTTCATTTCTCAAGTAGTTTGTTTAGAAAACAAACACCTTCATTGCTGAACACTGTACTGTGTGAAATAAGCCAGTTCGGTTCTAGGAATCAGTTGCATTCCTACGAACAAGGTTGAGTACAGCAACTTGAAACTTTGTTAGTTTGTGTAATCAAACAAGATATACAGCATTCTAATTTGCTTCATTTCTAAAGTGCTTTGTTTAGAAAACAAACATCTTCATTACCGAACACTGTACTGTGTGAAAGAAGCTACTTCTGTTCCAAGAATCAGGAGCATTCCTACGAAAAAGGTAGAGTGAAGCAACTTCAAACCTTCCCAGTTTGTGTAATCTAACAAGATGTACAACTTAGTAGATTGTCCTCATTTCAAAAGCAGTTTGTTTAGAAAACAAACATAGTCATTGCCTAACATTGTAGTGTGTGAAATATGCTAGTTCGGTTCTAGGAATCAGTTGCTTTTCTATAAAGATGATTGAGTGCAGCAACTTCAAACATTCCTAGTTAGTGTATTCTAACAAGATTTACAAGTTACTAGTTTCGCTTCATTTCTAAAGTAGTTTGTTTAGAAAACAAATATCTTAATTGCCAAACACTGTACTGTGTGAAAGAAGCTAGTTCAGTTCTAGGAATCAGTTGCTTTTCTTCAAGGATGATTGAGTGCAACAAGTTCAAACATTCCTAGTTATTGTAGTCTAACAAGATGTACAACTTCCTAGTTTCGCTTCAGATTTAAAGTAGTTTGTTTAGAAAACAAACAACTTAATTGCCTAACACTGTACTGTGTTTAAGTAGCTAATTCGGTTGTAGGAATCAGTAAATATCCTACGAACAAGGTTGAGTGCAGCAACTTCAAACTTTCCTAGTTTGTGTAATCTAACAAGATGTACAACTTAGTATATTGTCCTCATTTCTAGAGTAGTTTGTTTAGAAAACAAAAATCTTCAGTGCCGAAAATTGTACTGTCTGAAATAAGCTAGTTCGGTTCTAGGAATCAGTTGCTTTTCTATAAAGATGGTTGAGTGCAGCAAGTTCAAACATCCCAAGATAGTGTGGTGTAAGAACATGTACAAATTAGTAGATTCGTGGCATTTCTAAAGTAGTTTGTTTAGAAAACAAACATCTTCATTGCCCAACTCTGTACTGTGTGAAATTAGCTAGCTCGGTTCTAGGACTCAGTTGCTTTACTACGAAGATGGTTGAGTGCAGCAACTTCAAACTTTCCTAGTTAGTGTAATCCAACAAGATGTACAACTTAGTATTTTTGCTTCATTTCTCAAGTAGTTTGTTTCGAAAACAAACACCTTCATTTCCGAACACTGTACTGTGTGACATGAGCTAGTTCGGTTCTCCTAATCAGTTGCTTTCCTACAAGATGATTGAGTGCAGCAACTTCAATCATTCCTACTTAGTGTAATCTAAGAAGATGTACAACTTACTAGTTTCACTTCCTTTCTAAAGTATATTGTTTAGAAAACAAACATCGTCATTGCCGAACACTACACTGTGTGATAGAAGCCAGTTCGGTTCTTAGAATCAGTTCCATTCCTACGAACAAGGTTGAGTACAGCAACTTCAAACTTTGCTAGTTTGTGTAATCAAACAAAGTGTACAACTTTCTAGTTCCGATTCATTTCTAAAGTGGTTTGTTTAGAAAACAAACATCTTCATTACCGAACACTGTACTGTGTGAAAGAAGCTACTTCGGTTCCAGGAATCAGTAACATTCCTACAAAAAAGGTAGAGTGCAGCAACTTCAAACTTTCCTAATTTGTGTAATCTAACAAAATGTACAACTTAGTAGATTGTCCTCATTTCTAAAGCAGTTTGTTTAGAAAACAAACATAGTCATTGCCTAACATTTTACTGTGTGAAATAAGCTAGTTCGGTTCTAGGAATCAGTTACTTTTCTATAAAGATGGTTGAGTGCAGCAAGTTCAAACATTCCTTGTTTTTGTAGTCTCACAAGATGTACAACTTAGGAGTTTCACTGCATTTCTAATGTACTTTGTTTAGAAAAGAAACATCTTCATTGCCAAACACTGTACTGTATGAAAGAAGCTAGTTCAGTTCTCAGAATCAGGTGCTTTTCTTCAAGGATGTTTGAGTGCAACAAGTTTAAATATTCCTCGTTATTGTAGTCTAACAAGATGTACAACTTCCTAGCTTCACTTCATATTTAAAGTAGTTTGTTTAGAAAACAAACATCTTAATTGACTAACAATGTACTGTGTTAAAGTAGCTAGTTCGGTTGTAGGAATTAGTAACATTCCTACGAACAAGTTTGAGCGCAGCAATTTCAAACTTTCCTAGTTAGTGTAATCTAACAAGATGTACAACTTCCTAGTTTTGCTTCATATTTAAAGTAGTTTGTTTAGAAAACAAACATCTTAATTGCCGAACACTGTACTGTTTGAAATAAGCTAGTTCGGTTCTCCGAATCAGTTGCTTTTCTACAAAGAAGATTGAGTGCAGCAAGTTCAATCATTCCTACTTAGTGTAATCAAACAAGATGTACAACGTACTAGTTTCGCTTGATTTCGAAAGTAGTTTGTTTAGAAAACAAACATCTTCATTGCCGAACATTGTTCGTACTGTGTGAAATAAGCTAGTTCTGTTCTAGGAATCAGTTGGTTTTCTACAAAGATGGTTTAGTGCAGCGACTTCAAACTTTCCTAGTTAGTGTAATCTTACAAGATGTACAACTTACTATTTTCGCTTCATTTCTAAACCAGTTTGTTTAGAAAACAAACTCTTTCATTTCCGAACATTGTACTGTGTGAAATAAGGTAGTTCGGTTGTCCGAATCAGTTGCTTTTCTACAAAGATGGTTGAGTGCAGCAAGGTCATACATACCTACTTAGTGTAGTCTAACAACATGCACAAGTTAGTAGATTCGTGGCATTTCTACAGTACTTTGTTTAGAAAACAAACATCTTCATTGCTGAACACTGTACTGTGTGAAAGAAGCTACTCTGGTTCTAGGAAACAGTTGCTTTTCTTCAAGGACGACTGAGTGCAGCAAGTTCAAACATTCCTACATAGTGTAATCTAACAAGATGTACAAATTTCTATTTTCGCTTAATTTCTAAAGTACTTTGTTTAGAAAACAAATATCTTCGTTGCCGAACTCTCTACAGAGTGAAATAAGCTAGTTCGGTTCTAGGAATCAGTTGCTTTTCTACCTAGATGGTTGAGTGCAGCATGTTCAAACATTCCATGTAAGTGTAATCTAACAGGATGTACAACTTCCTAGTTTCGCTTCATATTTAAAGTAGTTTGTTTAGAAAACAAACATCTTCATTGCCGAACACTGTACTGTGTGAAATAACCTAGTTCGGTTCTCCAAATCAGTTGTTTTTCTACAAAGATGGTTGAGTGCAGCTAGTTCATACATTCCTAGTTAGTGTAGTCTGACAACATATAAGTTAGTAGATTCGTGGCATTTCTAAAGTAGTTTGTTTAGAAAACAAACATCTTCATTGCCGAGCACTGTACTTTGTGAAATAAGCTAGCTCGGTTCTAGGACTCACTTGCTTTACTACCAAGGTGATTGATTGCGGCAACTTCAAACTTTCCTAGTTAGTGTAATCTAACAAGATGCACAACTTCCTTGTTTTGCTTCATTTCTAAACTGGTTTGTTTAGAAAACAAACTCCTTCATTGCCGAACCCTGTACTATGTGAAATAAGCTAGTTCGGTTCTCTGATTCAGCTGCTTTTCTACAAGGATGATTGAGTGCAGCAAGTTCAATTATTCCCACTTAGTGTAATCTAACAAGATGTAAAACTTACTAGTTTTGCTTCATTTCTAAAGTAGTTTGTTTAGAAAACAAACATCATCATTGCCGAACTTTGTACTTTGTGAAATAAGTCAGTTCGGTTCTAGGAAACCGTTGCTTTTCTATAAAGTTGGTTGAGTGCAGGAGGTTCAAACATTCCTAGTTATTCTGGTCTAACAAGATGTACAAGTTAGGAGTTTCACTGCATTTCTAAAGTACTTTGTTTAGAAAACAAACATCTTCATTGCCGAACACTGTACTGTGTGAAAGAAGCTAGATCAGTTCTAGGAATCAGTTGCTTTTCTATAAAGATGGTTGAGTGCAGCAAGTTCAAACATTCCTACTTAGTGTAATCAAACAAGATGTACAATTTACTAGTTTCGCTTCATTTCTAAAGTAGTTTGTATAGAAAACAAACATCTTAATTGTCGAACACTGTGCTGTGTGAAATAAGCTAACACTGTTCTAGGACTCATTTGCTTTACTATGAAGATCGCCGAGTGCAGCAACTTCAAACTTTCCTAGTTAGTGTAATCTAACAAGATGTACAACTTACTAGTTTCGCTTCATTTCTAAAGTAGTTTGTTTAGAAAACAAACACCTTCATTGCCGAACACTGTACTGTGTGAAATAAGCTAGTTCGGTTCTCCGAATCAGTTGCTTTCCTACAAACATGATTGAGTGCAGCAAGTTCAATCATTCCTACTTAGTGTAATCTAACAAGATGTACAACTCACTAGTTTCGCTTCATTTCTAAAGTAGTTAGTTTAGAAAACAAACATCGTCATTGCCAAACACTATACTGTGTGAAAGAAGCTAGTTCGGTTCTAGGAATCAGTTGTATTCCTACGAACAACGTTGAGTGCAGCAACTTCAAACTTTGCTAGTTCTGTAATCAAACAAGATGTACAACTTTCTAATTTCGCTTCATTTCTAAAGTGGTTTGTTTAGAAAACAAACATCTTCATTACCGAACACTGTAATGTGTGAAAGAAGCTAGGTCGGTTCCAGGAATCAGTTGCTTTTCTATGAAGATGGTTGAGTGCAGCAACTTCAAACTTTCCGAGTTAGTGTACTCTAACAAGATATACAACTTAATATCTTCGCTTCATTTCTAAAGTAGTTTGTTTAGGAAACAAACTCCTTTATTCCCGAACACTGTACTGTGTGAAATAAGCTAGTTCGGTTCTCCGAATCAGTTGCTTTTCTACAAAGATGGTTGAGTGCAGCAAGTTCATACATTCCTAGTTAGTGTAGTCTGACAACATGTAAAAGTTAGTAGATTCGTGGCATTTCTAAAGTAGTTTGTTTAGAAAACAAACTCCTTCTTTGCTGAACACTGTACTGTGTGAAATAAGCTAGTTCAGTTCTACGAATCAGTTGCTTTTCTACAAAGATGATTGAGTGCAGCAAGTTCAGTCATTCCTACTTAGTGTAATCTAACAAGATGTACAACCTACTAGTTTCGCTTCATTTCTAAAGTTGTTTGTTTAGAAAAAAAAAATCTTCATTACCGAACACTGTACTGTGTGAAAGAAGCTAGGTCGGTTCCACGAATCAGTAGCATTCCTTCGAAAAACGTAGAGTGCTGCAAACTTCAAACTTTGTTAGTTTGTGTAATCTACCAATATGTACAACTTAGTAGATTGTCCTCATTTCTATAGAAGTTTGTTTAGAAAACAAACATCTTTATTGCCGAACACTGTACTGTGTGAAATAAGCTAGTTCGGTTCGAAGAATCAGTTGCTTTTCTATAAAGATGGTTGAGTGCAGCAAGTTCAAACCTTCCTATTTAGTGTAGTCTAGCAACATGTACAACTTACTAGTTTCGCTGCATTTCTAAAGTACTTTGTTTAGAAAACAAACATCTTCATTGCTGAACACTGTACTGTGTGAAAGAAGCTTGTTCGGTTCTAGGACTCAGTTGCTTTACTACGAAGATGGTTGAGTGCAGCAACTTCAAAGTTTCCTAGTTAGTATAATCTAACAAGATGTACAACTTACTAGTTTCACTACATTTCTAAAGTACTTTGTTTAGAAAACAAACATCTTCATTGCCGAACACTGTACTGTGTGAAAGAAGCTACTTCGGTTCTAGGAATCAGTTGCTTTTCTTAAAAGATTACTGAGTGCAGCAAGTTCAAACATTCATTGTTAGTGTAATCTAACTAGATGTACAACTTTCTAGTTTCGCTTCATTTCGAAAGTAGTTCGTTTAGAAAACAAACATCTTCGTTGCCGAACACTATACAGATTGAAATAAGCTAATTCGGTTGGATGAATCAGTTGCTTTTCTACAAAGATGGTTGAGTGCAGCAAGTTCAAACATTCCTAGTAACTGTAATCTAACAAGATGTACAACTTCCTAGTTTTGCTTCATATTTAAAGTAGTTTGTTTAGAAAACAAACATCTTAATTGCGGAACACTGTACTGTGTGAAATAAGCTAGTTCGGTTCTCCGAATCAGTTGCATTTCTACAAAGATGGTTGAGTGCAGCAAATTCATACATTCCTAGCTAGTAGAGTCTGAAAACATGTACAAGTTAGTAGATTCCTGGCATTTCTAAAGTAGTTTGTTTAGAAAACAAACATCTTCATAGCCTAGCACTGTACTATGTAAAATAAGCTAGCTCAGTTCTAGGACTCATTTGCTTTACTACTAAGATGGTTGAGTGCAGCAACTTCAAACTTTCCTATATAGTATAATATAACAAGGTGTACAACTTACTTGTTTTGCTTCATTTCTAAAGTAGTATGTTTAGAAAACAAACACCTTCGTTGCTGAACTCTGTACTCTGTGAAATAAGCCACTTCGGTTCTAGGAATCAGTTGCATTCCTATGAACAAGGTTGAGTGCAGCAACTTCAAACATTCCTAGTTTGTGTAATATAACAAGATGTACACCTTAATAGATTGTCCTCATTTCTAAAGTAGTTTGCTCAGAAAACAAACATCTTCATTGCCGAACACTGTACTGTGTGAAATAAGCTAGTTCGCTTCTAGGAATCAGTTGCTTTTGTATAAAGATGGTTGAGTGAAGCAAGTTCAAACATTCCTAGTTGTTGTAGTCTAACAAAATGTACAATTTAGTAGTTTCACTGCCTTACTAAAGTACCTTCTTTAGAAAACAAACATCTTAATTACTGAACAATGTACTGTGTGAAATAAGGTAGTTCGGTTCTAGGAATCAGTTGCTTTTCTATAAAGATGGTTGAGTGCAGCAATTTCAAACATTCCCAGTTAGTGTAGTCTAACAACATGTACAAGTTAGTACATTGGTGGCATTTCTAAAGTAGTTTGTTTAGAAAACAAATATCTTAATTGCCAAACACTGTACTGTGTGAAAGAAGCTAGTTCAGTTCTAGGAATCAGTTGCTTTTTTACAAAGATGGTTGAGTGCAGCAAGTTTAAACGTTCCTAGTTATTGTAGTCTAACAAGATGTACAACTTAGTACTTTCACTGCATTTCTAAAGTACTTTGTTTAGAAAAGAAACATCTTCATTGCCGAATACTGTACGGTTTGAAAGAAGGTAGTTCGGTTCTAAGAATCAGTTGCTCTTCTACGAAGATGGTTGAGTGCAGCAAGTTCAAACATTCCTAGTAAGTGTAATCTAACAAGATGTACAACTTCCTAATTTCGCTTCATATTTAAAGTAGTTTGTTTAGAAAACAAACATCTTAATTGCCAAACACTGTACTGTGTGAAAGAAGCTAGTTCGGTTCTAGGAATCAGTAGCATTCCTACGAACAAGGTTGAGTGCAGCAACTTCAAACTTTCCTAGTTTGTGTAATCTAACAAGATGTACAACTTAGTAGATTGTCCTCATTTCTAAAGTACTTTGTTTAGAAAAGAAACATCTTCATTGCCGAACACTGTACTGTTTGAAAGAAGGTAGTTAGGTTCTAGGAATCAGTTGCTCTTCTACGAAGATGGTTGAGTGCAGCAAGTTCACACATTCCTAGTAAGTGTAATCTAACAAGATGGACAACTTCCTAGTTTCGCTTCATATTTAAAGTAGTTAGTTTAGAAAACAAACATCTTAATTGCCAAATACTGTACTGTGTGAAAGAAGCTAGTTCGGTTCTAGGAATCAGTAGCATTCCTACGAACAAGGTTGAGTGCAGCAACTTCAAACTTTCCTAGTTAGTGTAATCTAACAAGATGTACAACTTAGTAGATTGTCCTCATTTCTAAAGTAGTTTGTTTAGAAAACAAACATCTTCAGTGCCGAATATTGTACTGTGTGAAATAAGCTAGTTCGGTTCTAGGAATCATTTGCTTTTCTATAAAGATGGTTGAGTGCAGCAAGGTCAAACATCCCTAGTTAGTGTAGTCTACGATGTACAACTTAGTAGTTTCACTGCATTTCTAAAGTACTTTGTTTAGAAAACAAATATCTTCATTGCTGAACAATGTACAGTGTGAACGAAGCTAGTTCGGTTCTAGGAATCAGTTGCTTTTCTATAAAGACGGTTGAGTGCAGCAAGTTCAAACATCCCTAGTTAGTGTAGTCTAACAACATGTACTAGTTAGTAGATTCATGGCATTTCTAAAGTGGTTTGTTTAGAAAACAAACATCTCCATTGCGGAACACTGTACTGTGTGAAAGAAGCCAGTTTTGTTCTAGGAATCAGTTGCTTTTCTATAAAGATGGTTGAGTGCAGCAAGTTCAAACATTCCTAGTTATTGTAGTCAAACAAGATGTATAACTTAGTAGTTTCACTGCATTTCTAAAGTACTTTGTTTAGAAAACAAATATCTTCATTGCCGAGCAATGTACTGTGTGAAAGAAGCTAGTTCGATTCTAGGAATCAGGTGCTTTACTACGAAGATGGTTGAGTGCAGCAAGTTCAAACTTTCCTAGTAAGTGTAGTCTAACATGATGTACAACTTATTAGTTTCGCTTCGTATTTAAAGTAGTTTGTTTAGAAAAGAAACATTTTCATTGCCGAACACTGTACTGTGTGAAATAAGCTTGTGCGGTTGTAGGACTCAGTTGCTTTATTTACTACGAAGATGGTTGAGTGCAGCAAGTTCAAACTTTCCTAGTTAGTGTAATCTAACAAGATGTACAACTTACTAGTTTCGCTTCATTTCTAAAGTAGTTTTTTTAGAAAACAAACATCTTCAATGCCGAACACTATACAGATTGTAATAAGCTACATCGGTTCAAGGAATCACTTGCTTTTCAACGAAGATGGTTGAGTGCAGCAAGTTCAAACATTCCTAGTAAGTGTAATCTAACAAGATGTACATCTTCCTAGTTTTGCTTCAGATTTAAAGTAATTTGTTTAGAATACAAACATCTTAATTGACGAACACTGTACTGTGTGAAAGAAGCTAGTCCGGTTGTAGGAATCAGTAAAATTCCTCCGAACAAGGTTGAGCCAGCAAGTTCAAACTTTCCTTGTTTGTGTAATCTAACAAGATGTACAACTTAGTAGATTGTCCTCATTTCTAAAGTAGTTTGTTTAGAAAACAAACATCTTCAGTGCCGAATATTGTAATGTGTGAAATAAGCTAGTTCTATTCTAAGTTTCAGTTGCTTTTCTATAAAGACGGTTGAGTGCAGCAAGTTCAAACATCCCTAGTTAAGTGTAGTCTAACAACATGTACAAGTTAGTAGATTCCTGGCATTTCTAAAGTGGTTTGTTTAGGAAACAAACATCTTCATTGTCGAACACTGTACTGTGTGAAAGAAGCTAGTTTGGTTCTAGGACTCAGTTGCTTTACTACGAAGATGGTTGAGTGCAGCAACTTCAAACATTCCTAGTAAGCGTAATCTAACAAGATGTAGAACTTCTTAGTTTCCCTTCATATTTGAAGTAGTTTGTTTAGAAAATAAACACCTTAATTGCCAAACACTGCACTGTGTGAAAGAAGCTAATTCCGTTCTAGGAATCGGTAGCATTCCTACAAACAAGGTTGAGTGCAGCAACTTCAAACTTTCCTAGTTAGTGTAATCTAACAAGAAGCACAACTTAGTAGATTGTCCTCATTTCTAAAGTAGTTTTTTTTTTACAAAACAAACATCTTCATTATCGAACACTGTACTGTGTGAAATAAGCAGGTTCGGTTCTAGGTATCAGTTGATTTTCTATAAAGATGGTTGAGTGCAGCAAGGTCAAACATCCCTAGTTAGTGTAGTCTAAGATGTATAACTTAGTAGTTTCACTGCATTTCTAAAGTACTTTGTTTAGAAAACAAATATCTTCAATGCCGAACACTGTACTTTGTGAAAGAAGCTAGTTCGGTTCTAGGAATCAGTTGCTTTTCTACGAGATGGTTGAGTGCAGCAAGTTCAAACATTCTCAGTAAGTGTAATCTAACATGATGTACAACTTACTAGTTTCGCTTTGTATTTAAAGTAGTTTGTTTAGAAAAGAAACAACTTCATTGCCGAACACTGTACTGTGCGAAATAAGCTTGCTCGGTTGTAGGACTCAGTTGCTTTAATAGGAAGATGGTTGAGTGCAGCAAATTCAAACTTTCCTAGTTAGTGTAATCTAAAAAGATGTACAACTTACTAGTTTCACTTCATTTCTACAGTAGTTTGTTTAGAAAACAAACATCTTCATTGCCGAACACTATGCAGATTGTAATCAGCTAGTTCAGTTCTAGGAATCAGTTGCTTTTCTACGAAAATGGTTGAGTGCAGCAAGTTCAAACGTTCCTAGTAAGTGTAATCTAACAAGATGTACCACTTCCTTGTTTCGCTTCATATTTAAAGTAGTTTGTTTAGAAAACAAACATCTTAATTGCCAAACACTGTACTGTGTGAAAGAAGCTAGTTTGGTTCTCAGAATCAGTAGCATTCCTACGAACAAGGTTGAGTGCAGCAACTTCAAATTTTCCTAGTTAGTGTAATCTAACAAGATGTACAACTTAGTAGATTTTCCTCATTTCTATAGTAGTTTCATTAGAAAATAAACATCTTCATTGCTGAACACTGTACTGTGTGAAATAAGCTAGTTCGGTTCTAGGAATCAGTTGCTTTTCTATAAAGATGGTTGAGTGCAGCAAGGTCAAACATCCCCAGGTAGTGCAGTCTAAGATGGACAACTTAGTAGTTTCACTGCATTTCTAAAGTACTTTGTTTAGAAAACAAATATCTTCATTGCCGAACACTGTACAGTGTGAAAGAAGCTACTTCGGTTCTAGGAATCAGTTGCATTTCTACTAAGATGGTTGAGTGCAGCAAGTTCAAACATTCCTAGTAAGTGTAATCTAACATGATGTAAAACTTACTAGTTTCGCTTCATATTTAAAGTAGTTTGTTTAGAAAAGAAACATCTTCATTGCCGAACACTGTACTGTGTGAAAGAAGCTAGTCCGGTTGTAGGAATCAATAACATTCCTAGGAACAAGGTTGAGTTAGCAACTTCAAACTTTCCTAGTTTGTGTAATCTAACAAGATGTACAACTTGCTAGTTTCGCTTCAGATTTAAAGTAGTTCGTTCAGAAAACAAACGTCTTAATTGCCAAAAACTGTACTGTGTGAAAGAAGCTACTCCAGTTGTAGGAATCAGTAACATTCCTACGAACAAGGTTGAGTGCAGCAACTTCAAACTTTCCTAGTTTGGTTAATCTAACAAGATGTACAACTTAGTAGATTGTCCTCATTTCTAATGTGGTTTGATTAGAAAACAAACATCTTCATTGCCGAACACTGTAGTGTGTGATAGAAGCTAGTTCGATTCTAAGAATCAGTTACTTTTCAATAAAGATGGTTGAGTGCAGCAACTTCAAACTTTCCTAGATACTGTAATCTAACAAGATGTACAACTTACTAGTTTCGCTTCATTGCTAAAGTAGTTTTTTTTTTCGAAAACAAATATCTTCATTGCCGAACACTGTACTGTTTGAAAGAAGTTAGTTCAGTTCTAGGAATCAGTTGCTTTTCTATGAAGATGGTTGAGTGCAGCAAGTTCAAACATTCCTAGTAAGTGTAATCTAACAAGATGTACAACTTCCTTGTTTCGCTTCATATTTAAAGTAATTTGTTTAGAAAACAAACATCTGAATTGCCAAACACTGTACTGTGTGAAACAAGCTAGTTCGGTTCTGGGAATCACTAGCATTCCTATGAACAAGGTTGAGTGCAGCAACTTCAAACTTTCCTAGTTAGTGTAATCTAACAAGATGTACAACTTAGTAGATTGTCCTCATTTCTAAAGTAGTTTGTTTAGAAAACAAACATCTTTAGTGTTGAGGTGGGTTTAGTGGCAATCAGCCATGGTGGGTAACCAGCTGCTCTTGATTTGGCTAATAGATCCACTCAGTGGAATGGAACTCATTGCTGGAACTGGGAAATAAGTCAAAACTACTGGTACTAAAAATGAGCTCAGTCTCCAAGATCAAGATACCCCCAAATGTGGGCTAGGAGAAAGCCAACAGATATAAATTTCCCTCCAAACCATAAATGGTCATCCCTTCTCCCTAGTACTAACTTTTCTCTCCGATGGAGAATTTGCTTATCTTTTTTCAGGTGGACATCGAACCTGAAGGGAGGATCAGCTAACCACACCTCACCAGGGCGCCTGCTGAAACCATAGAAAAACGCAGGGGAAGGGCAAGAGTTCAGCATTCATGGAGATGATGACACCAGCAAAAGACTGAAGGAGATAAACACAGAGAACATCCAACTCCAACTAAGGCAGATATCCAGAGACACAGAGGCTCCCAAAACCGCATCACTGAAGCAGAACTAAAATGACCCCAATGTGGCTCAGGGAACCTTGCGGAAGAGGGGGCAGAAAGATTGTTAGAGTCATAGTTGGGGCATTATGCACAGAGACTGGGGCCAACCCCCCCGAACTCTTAACTAACCTGACAATGCTTGACCCACATTCCCCATTGACAAGGGTCCCTTTGAAAAAGGGAGGACAGGGAGGAGGACAATGGAACCTTTACTATGAATGTAAAATCAAAATAATATAAATAAAAAAATATATATATATTAAAAAAAAAGAATTTCACATAGCATATCAGATGCCCAGTAGAGCATATGCACTTTGTATCTGGCAGCTTTGGCTAAATATATTTTTGAGATTTAGCCATATTACCAGAATTCTGTTTCCTTTTATTTCTAGTTCATTTTCTACAATCTTACACTTTCTAGAAAATTTCTAGAGGGTTTCTGGTTTTGGTTTTTCTATGTTGCTATGACCCATCCTTAACAACATACACTTTACATGACGTTAAATGGGGTCATGCTTTCTCTTTTATTTCTGATAGAAATAATGTATTTCATTGTTACTTTCTATAAAGACTTTCTTCTCTTCCCTTGAGTTGCCTCAGAGGTTGTGTAGAAAATCAATTGAAGGGCCTGGAGAGATGGCTTAGAAGTGAAGTGCTTGCCTGTGAAGCTTAAGGACCCTGGTTCAAGGCTTGATTCCCCAGTACGCACGTAAGCCAGTTGCACAAGGTGGCACATGCATCTGGAGTTCTTTTGCAATGGCTGGAAGCCCTGGTGCACCAATTCTCTCTCTGTCTGCCTCATTCTCTCTCTGTCTGTTGTTCTCAAATAAATAAATAAATAATAAACAATTTTTAAAGAAAATCAATTGAATATATGTGTAGTAATATTTTGTATTCCTTGTTCAGTTGTATCTGTCAAACCTTATGATGATATAATTTGCAAAAAAATTTTCCTCCTAAATGGCTTCTATCACAAAAATATTTTAACTTCTGATGGTCTTTTACATTACTGCATGTTTTATTTCAGCTTAATAACTTGTATAAAATGCTTGTTGAAACCATAGGTGAGGTTGCTTTGAATCTATACATTTTTTTAGATATTGTGAAAAACCTCACAGTATGGAGTCTTCTAATTCACTAAAATGGTGTATCTCTCCAATTACTTATGTCACTTAAAATTTTCTCATCATTGCTTTTAAATTTACAGTGTAGATGTCATTTAAATATTTTCTGCTATTAAATTCAGAATATTGTTTATTTTGTGAATAGCATTTATTTGAATTTCAATGGATAGTGATAAATGAAAATAAATTGAATTGATTTTACAATAATTTTATATTCTAAAATCTTGTTAAATTGTTAGTTCTCATAATTTTATATGCGCCTTAAAACCTTGTATAATAAATACTCAAATCACAAAAAAAGAAAGAAAACAAACATCTTCAGTGCCGAATATTGTACTGTGTGAAATAAGCTAGTTCGGTTCTAGGAATCAGTTGCTTTTCTATAAAGACGGTTGAGTGCAGCAAGTTCAAACATCCCCAGTTAGTGTAGTCTAACAACATGTACAAATTAGTAGATTCCTGGCATTTCTAAAGTGGTTTGTTTAGAAAACAAACATCATTGCCAAACACTGTACTGTGTGAAAGAAGCTAGTTCGGTTCCAGGACTCAGTTGCTTTACTACGAAGACGGTTGAGTGCAGCAACTTCAAACTTTCCTAGTTAGTGTAATCTAACAAGATGTACAACTTAGTAGATTGTCCTCATTTCTAAAGCAGTTTGTTTAGAAAACAAACGTCTTCCGTGCCAAACATTGTACTGTGTGAAATAAGCTAGTTCGGTCTAGGAATCAGTTGCTTTTCTATAAAGATGGTTGAGTGCAGCAAGGTCAAACATCCCTAGTTAGTGTAGTCTAAGATGTACAACTTAGTAGTTTCAATGCATTTCTAAAGTACTTTGTTTAGAAAACAAATATCTTCATTGCTGAACACTGTACTGTGTGAAAGCATCCAGTTCGGTTCTAGGACTCAGTTGCATTACTACGAAGATGGATGAGTGCAGGAACTTCAAACTTTCCTAGTTAGTGTAATCTAACAAGATGTACAACTTACTAGTTTCGCTTCATTTCTAAAGTAGTTTGTTTAGAAAACAAACATCTTTGTTGCCGAACACTATACAGAGTGTAATAAGCTAGTTCAGATCTAGGAATCAGTTGCTTTTCTACGAAGATGGTTGAGTGCAGCAAGTTCAAATATTCCTAGTAAGTATAATCTAACATGATGTACAACTTACTAGTTTCGCTTCATATTTAAGTAGTTTGTTTAGAAAAGAAACATCTTCATTGCCAAACACTATACTTTGTGAAATAAGCTTGCTCTGTTGTAGGACTAGCTTCTTTCACACAGTACAGTGTTCGGCAATGAAGATGTTTGTTTTCTAAACAAACTACTTTAAATCTGTAGAGAAACTAGGAAGTTGTATATGTTGCTAGATTACACTAACTATGAAAGTTCAAACTTTCCTAGTGTAATCTAACAAGATGCACAACTTAGTAGATTGTCGTCATTTCAAAGTAGTTTGTTTAGAAAAGAAACATCTTCATTGCCGAACTATACAGATTGTAATAAGCTAGTTCCGTTCTATGAATCAGTTGCTTTTCTACGAAGATGGTTGGTCCAGCAAGTTCAAACATTCCTAGTAAGTGTAATCTAACAAGATGTACAACTTCCTAGTTTCGCTTCATATTTAAAGTAGCTTGTTTAGAAAACAAACATCTTAATTTCCAAACACTGTACTGTGTGAAAGAAGCTAGTTTGGTTCTAGGAATCAGTAGCATTCCTACGAACAAGGTTGAATGCAGCAACTTCAAACTTTCATAGTTAGTGTAATCTAACAACATGTACAACTGAGTACATTGTCCTCATTTCTAAAGGAGTTTGTTTAGAAAACAAACATCTTCATTGCCGAACGCTGTACTGTGTGAAATAAGCTAGTTCGGTTCTAGGAATCAGTTGCTTTTCTATAAACACGGTAGAGTGCAGCAAGGGAAAACATCCCTAGTTACTGTAGTCTAAATGCACATCTTAGTAGTTTCACTGCATTTCTAAAGTACTTTGTTTAGAAAACAAATATCTTCATTGCTGAACACTGTACTGTGTGAAAGAAGCTGGTTAGGTTTTAGGAACCAGGTGCTTTTCTGCGAAGATGGTTGAGTGCAGCAAGTACAAACATTCCTAGTAAGTGTAATCTTACAAAATGTACAACTTGCTGGTTTCGCTTCAGATTTAAAGTAGTTTGTTTAGAAAACAATAATCTTAATTGCCAAACACTGTACTGTGTGAAAGAAGCTAGTCCGGTTGTAGGAATCAGTAACATTCCTACGAACAAGGTTCAGTGCAGCAACTTGAAACTTTCCTAGTGTAATCTAACAAGATGCACAACTTTGTAGATTGTCCTCATTTCTAAAGTAGATGGTTTAGAAAAGAAACATCTTCATTGCCGAACACTATACAGATTGCAATAAGCTAGTTCGGTTCTAGGAATCAGTTGCTTTTCTACGAAGATGTTTGTGTGGAGCAAGTTCAAACATTCCTAGAAAGTATAATCTAACAAGATGTACAACTTCCTAATTTCGCTTCATATTTAAAGTAGTTTGTATAGAAAACAAACATCTTAATTGCCAAAAACTGTACTGTGTGAAAGAACCTAGTTCGGTTCTAGGAATCAGTAGCATTCCTACGAACAAGGTTGAGTGCAGCAACTTCCAACAATCCTAGTTAGTGTAATCTAACAAGATGTACATCTTAGTACATTGTCCTCATTTATAAAGTAGTTTGTTTAGAAAACAAACATCTTCATTGCCGAACACTGTACTGTGTGAAATAAGCTAGTTTGGTTCTAGGAATCAGTTGCTTTTCTATAAAGACGTTTGAGTGCAGCAAGGTCAAACATCCCTAGTTAGTGTAATCTGAGATGTACAACTTAGTAGTTTCACTGCATTTCTAAAGTCCTTTGTTTAGAAAACATATATCTTCATTGCCGAACACTGTACTGTGTGAAAGAAGCTAGTTCGGTTCTAGGACTCAGTTGCTTTACTACGAAGATGGTTGAGTGCAGCAACTTCAAACTTTCCTAGTTAGTGTAATCTAACAAGATGTACAACTTACTAGTTTTGCTTCATTTCTAAAGTAGTTTGTTTAGAAAACAAACATCTTAGTTGCGGAACACTATACAGAGTGTAATAAGCTAGTTCACTTTTTATGAATCAGTTCCTTTTCTACGAAGATGGTTGAGTGCAGCAAGTTCAAACATTCCTAGTAAGTGTAATCTAACATGATGTACAACTTACAAGTTTCGCTTCATATTTAAAGTAGTTTGTTTAGAAAAGTTACATCTTCATTGCCGAACACTGTACTGTGTGAAATAAGCTTGCTCGGTTGTAGATCTCAGTTGCTTTACTATGAACATGGTTGAGTGCAGCAACTTCAAACTTTCCTAATTAATGTAATCTAACAAGATATACAACTTACTAGTTTCCCTTAATTCCTAAAGTAGTTTGTTTAGAAAACAAACATCTTCATTGGCGAACAATATACAGATTGTAATAAGCTAGTTCGGTTCTAGGAATCAGTTGCTTTTCTAAGAATATTGTTGAGTGCAGCAAGTTAAACATTCCTGGTAAGTGTAATCTAACAAAATGCACATCTTGTCAGTTTTGCTTCAGATTTAAAGTAGTTTTTTTAGAAAACAAACATCTTCATTGCCGAACACTGTACTGTGTGAAAGAAGATAGTCCGGTTGTAGGAATCAGTAACATTCCTACGAACACGGTTGAGTGCAGCAACTTCAAACTTTCCTAGTTTGTGTAATCCAACAAGATGTACAACTTAGTACATTGTCCTCTTTTCTAAAGTAGTTTGTTTAGAAAACAAACATCTTCAGTGCGGAATATTGTACTGTGTGAAATAAGCTAGCTTGGTTCTAGGAATCAGTTTCTTTTCTATAAAGACGGTTGAGTGCAGCAAGTTCAAACATCCTTGTTAGTGTAGTCTAACAACATGTAGAAGTTAGTAGATTCCTGGCATTTCCAACGTGATTTGTTTAGTAAACAAACATATTCATTGCCGATAACTGTACTATGTGAAAGAAGCTAGTTCGGTACTAGGACTCAGTTGCTTTACTACGAAGATGGTTGAGTGCAGCAACTTCAAACTTTCCCAGTTAGTGTAATCTAACAAGATGTACAACTTACGAGTTTCGCTTCATATTTAAAGTAGTTTGTTTAGAAAAGAAAAATCTTCATTACTGAACATTGTTCTATGTGAAATCAGCTTGCTCTGTTGTAGGACTCATTTGCTTTACTACGAAGATGGTTGAGTGCAGCAACTTCAAACTTTCCCAGTTAGTGTAATCTAACAAGATGTACAACTTACTAGTTTCCCTTCATTTCTAAAGTAGGTTGTTTAGAAAACAAACATCTTCGTTGCCGAACACTATACAGAGTGTAATAAGCTAGTTCAGTTCTAGGAATCACTTGCTTTTCTACGAAGATAATTCAAAGCAGCAAGTTCAAACATTCCTAGTAAGTGTAACCTAACATGATGTACAACTTACTAGTTTCGCTTCATATTTAATGTATTTTGTTTAGAAAAGAAACATCTTCATTGCCGAACACTGTACTGTGTGAAAGAAGATACTTTGGTTCAAGGAATCAGTTGAGTTACTACGAAGACGGTTGAGTGCAGCAAGTTCAAACATTCCTAGTAAGTGTAATCTAACATGATGTACAACTTACTATTTTCGCTTCATAATTAAAGTAGTTTGTTTAGAAAAGAAACATCTTCATTGCCGAACACTGTACTGTGTGAAATAAGCTTGCTCGGTTATAGGACTCAGTTGCTTTACTACGAAGAGGGTTGAGTGCAGCAACTTCAAGCTTTCCTAGTTAGTGTAGTCTAACAAGTTATACAACTTACTAGTTTCCCTTCATTTCTAAAGTAGTTTATTTAGAAAAGAAACATCTTCATTGCCGAACACTATACAGATTGTAATAAGCTAGTTCGGTTCCAGAAATCTGTTGCTTTTCTAAGAAGATGGTTGAGTGCAGCAAGTAAAAACATTCCTTGTAAGTGTAATCTAACAAGATGTACAACTTCCTAGTTTTGCTTCATATTTAAAGTGGTTTGTTTAGAAAACAAACTTCTTAATTGCCAAACACTGTACTGTGTGAAAGAACCTAGTTTGGTTCGAGGAATCAGTAGCATTCCTACGAACAAGGTTGAGTAGAGCAACTTCAAACTTTCCTAGTTAGTGTAAACTAACAAGATGTACAACTTAGTAGATTGTCCTCATTTCTAATGTAGTTTGTTCGTTGGTGAACAGTGTACTGTGTGAAAGAAGCTAGTTCGGTTCTAGGAATCAGTTGCTTTTCTACGAACATGGTTCAGTGAAGCAAGTTCAAACATTCCTAGTAAGTATAATCTAACAAAATGTATAAGTTCCTCCTTTCGCTTCAGATTGAAAGTAGTTTGTTTAGAAAACAAACATCTTATTGCCGAACACTGTACTGTGTGAAAGAAGCTAGTCCAGTTGTAGGAATCATTAACATTCCTACGAACAAGGTTGAGTGCAGCAACTTCAAACTTTCCTAGTTTGTGTAATCTAACAAGATGCACAACTTAGTAGATCGTCCTCATTTCTAAAGTAGTTTGTTTAGAAAACAAACATCTTCAGTGCCGAATATTGTCCTGTGTGAAATAAGCCAGTTCGGTTCTAGCAATCAGTTGCTTTTCTCTAAAGACGGTTGAGTGCAACAAGTTCAAACATCCCTAGTTAGTGTAGTCTAACAACATGTACAAGTTAGTAGATTCCTGGCATTGCTAAAGCGGTTTGTTTAGAAAACAAACATCTTCATTGCCGAAAATTGTACTGTGTAAAAGAGGCTAGTTCGGTTGTAGGACTCAGTTGCTTTACTACGAAGATGGTTGAGTGCAGCAACTTCATACTTTCCTGGTTAGTGTAATCTAACAACGTGTACAACTTACTAGTTTCGCTTCATTTGTAAAGTAGTTTGTTTAGAAAACAAACATCTTCGTTTGGGAAGTCTATACAGAGTGTAATAAGCTAGTTCAGGTCTAGGAATCAGTTGCTTTTCTAGGAAGATGGTTGAGTGCAACAAGTTCAAACATTCCTTGTAAGTGCAATCTCACAAGATGTACAACTTCCTAGTTTCACATGATATTTAAAGTAGTTTGTTTAGAAAACAAACATCTTAATTGCCAAACACTGTACTGTGTGAAAGAAGCTAGTTCGGTTCTAGGAATCAGTAGCATTCCTACGAACAAGGTTGAGTGCAGCAACTTCAAACTTTCCTAGTTAGTGTAATCTAACAAGATGTACAACTTAGTAGATTGTCCTCATTTCTAAAGTAGTTTGTTTAGAAAACAAACATCTTCATTGCCGAACACTGTGCTGTGTGAAAGAAGCTGGTTCGGTTTGAGGAATCAGTTGCTTTTCTACGAAGATGGTTGAGTGCAGCAATTTCAAACATTCCTAGTAAGTGTAATCTAACATGATGTACAACTTACTAGTTTCCCTTCATATTTAAAGTAGTTTGTTTAGAAAAGAAACATCTTCATTGCTGAACACCGTACTGTGTGAAATAAGCTTGCTCGGTTGTAGGACTCAGTTGCTTTACTACGAAGATCGTTGAGTGCAGCAACTTCAAACTTTCCTAGTTAGTGTAATCTAACAATATGTACAGCGTACTAGATTCCCTTCATTTCTAAAGTAGTTTGTTTAGAAAGCAAACGTCTTCGTTGCCGAACACTATACAGATTGCAATAAGCTAGTTCGGTTCTAGGAATCAGTGGCTTTTCTACGAAGATGGTTGAGTGCAGCAAGTTCAAACATTCCAAGTAAGTGTAATCTAACAAGATATACAACTTCCTAGTTTCGCTTCATATTTAAAGTAGTTTCTTTAGAAAACAAACATCTTAATTGCCAAACACTGTACTGTGTGAAAGAAGCTAGTTCGGTTCTAGGAATCAGTTGCTTTTCTATAAAGACGGTTGAGTGCAGCAAGTTCAAACATTCCTAGTTATTGTAGTCTAACAAGATATACAACTTAGTAGTTTCACTACATTTCTAAAGTACTTTGTTTAGAAAACAAATATCTTCATTGCCTAACACTGTACTGTGTGAAAGAAGCTAGTTCAGTTCCAGGAATCAGTTGCTTTACTACGAAGATATTTGAGTGCAGCAAGTTCAAACATTCCTAGTAAGTGTATTGTAACAAGATATACACCTTACTAGATTCCCTTCATTCCTAAAGTATTTTGTTTAGAAAACCAACATCTTCATTGCCGAACACTATACAGATTGCAATAAGCTAGTTCGGTTGTAGGAATCAGTTGCTTTTCCAAGAAGATTGTTGAGTGCAGCAAGTTCAAACATTCCTAGTAAGTGTAATCTAACAAGATGTACAACTTCTTAGTTTCGCTTCATATTTAAAGTAGTTTGTTTAGAAAACAAACGTCTTAATTGACAAACACTGTACCGTGTGAAAGAAGCTAGTTCGGTTCTAGGAATCAGTTGCTTTTCTACAAAGATGATTGAGTGACGCAAGTTCAAACATTCCTAGTAAGTATAATCTAACAAGATGTACAACTTCCTAGTTTCGCTTCAGATTTAAAGTACTTTGTTTAGAAAACAAACATCTTAATTGCCAAACAGTGTACTGTGTGAAATAAGCTAGTTCGTTTCTAGGCATCAGTTGCTTTTCTGTGAAGATGGTTGAGTGCAGCAACTTCAAACTTTCCTAGTTAGTGTAATCTAACAAGATGTACAACTTAGTAGATTGTCCTCATTTCTAAAGTAGTTTGTTTAGAAAACAAACATCTTCATTGCCGAACACTATACAGATTGCAATAAGCTAGTTCGGTTGTAGGAATCAGTTGATTTTCTACGAAGATGGTTGAGTGCAGCAAGTTCAAACATTCCTAGTAAGTGTAATCTAACAAGTTGTACAACTAACTAGTTTCGCTTCATATTTAAAGTACTTTGTTTAGAAAACAAACATGTTCATTGCCAAACACTGAACTGTGTGAAAGAAGCTAGTTCAGTTCTAGGAATCAGTAGCATTCCTACGAAAAAGGTTGAGTGCAGCAACTTCAAACTTTCCTAGTTACTGTAATCTAACAAGATGTACAACTTAGTAGATTGTCCTCATTTCTAAAGTAGTTTCTTTAGAAAACAAACATCTTCATTGCCGAACACTATACAGATTGCAATAAGCTAGTTCGGTTATAGGAATCAGTAGCTTGTCTAAGAAGATGGTTGAGTGCAGCAAGTTCAAACATTCCTAGTAAGTGTAATCTAACAAGATGTACAACTTCCTAGTTTCGCTTCATATTTAAAGTACTTTGTTTAGAAAACAAACTTCTTAATTGCCAAACACTGTACTGTGTGAAAGAAGCTGGTTAGGTTATAGGAATCAGTTGCTTTTCTGCGAAGATGGTTGAGTGCAGCAACTTCAAATTTTCCTGCTTAGTATAATCTAACAAGATGTACAACTTACCAGTTTCGCTTCATTTGTAAAGTAGTTTGTTTAGAAAACAAACATCTTCGTTGGTGAACACTGTACTATGTGAAATAAGCTTGTTCGGTTCTAGGACTCAGTTGCTTTACGACGAAGATGGTTGAGTTCAGTAACTTCAAATTTTCCTAGTTAGTATAATCTAACAAGATGTACAACTTACTAATTTCGCTTCATTTCTAAAGTAATTTGTTTGGAAAACAAACATCTTCGTTGGGGAACACCGTACTGTGTGAAAGAAGCTAGTTCGGTTCTAGGAATCAGTTGCTTTTCTACGAAGATGGTTGAATGAAGCAAGTTCAAACATTCCTAGTAAGTATAATCTAACAGGATGTACAACTTCCTAATTTTGCTTCATATTTAAAATAGTTTGTTTAGAAAACAAACATCTTAATTTCCAAACACTGTACTGTGTGAAAGAAGCTAGTTTGGTTCTAGGAATCAGTTGCTTTTCTGCGAAGATGGTTGAGTGCAGCAACTTCAGACTTTCCTAGATAGTGTAATCTAACAAGATGTACAACTTAGTAGATTGTCCACATTTCTAAAGTAGTTTGTTTAGAAAACAATCATCTTCATTGCCGAACAGTGTACTGTGTGAAATAAGCTAGTTCGGTTCTAGGAATCAGTTGCTTTTCTACGAAGATGGTTGAGTGCGGCAAGTTCAAACATTCCTAGAAATTGTAATCTAACATGATTTACAACTTACTAGTCTCGCTTCATATTTAAAGTAGTTTGTTTAGAAAAGAAACATCCTCATTGCCGAACACTTTTCTGTGTGAAATAATCTTGCTCGGTTGTAGGACTCAGCTGCTTTAGTACGAAGATGGTGGAGTGCAGCAACTTCAAACTTTCCTAGCTAGTGTAATCTAACAAGATATAAAACTTACTAGATTCCCTTCATTTCCAAAGTAGTTTGTTTAGAAAAAAAAACATCTTCATTGCCAAACACTATACAGATTGCAATAATCTAGTTCGGTTATAGGAATCAGTTGCTTTTCTACGAAGATGGTTGAGTGCAGCAAGTTCAAACATTCCTAGTAAGTGTAATCTAACAAGATGTACAACTTCCTAGTTTCGCTTCATATTTAAAGTACTTTGTTTAGAAAACAAACATCTTAATTGCCAAACACTGTACTGTGTGAAAGAAGCTAGTTCGGTTCTAGGAATCAGTAGCATTCCTACGAAAAAGGTTGAGTGCAGCAACTTCAAACTTTCCTAGTTAGTGTAATCTAACAAGATGTACAACTTAGTAGATTGTCCTCATTTCTAAAGTCGTGTCTTTAGAAAACAAACATCTTTATTGCCGAACACTGTACTGTGTGAAATAAGCTAGTTCGTTTTTCGGAATCAGTTGCTTTTCTATAAAGATGGTTGAGTGCAGCATGATTTTACATCCCTAGTTAGTATAGTCTAACAACATGTACAAGTTAGTAGGTTCCTGGCATTTCTAAAGTGGTTTGTTTACAAAACAAACATCTTCATTGCCGAACACTGTACTGTGTGAAAGATGCTTGTTCGGTTCAAGACTCAGTTGCTTTACTACGAAGATGGTTGAGTGCAGCAACTTCAATTTTTCCTGTCGCCGACCATTCGGGACACTAATGACACACGCACCAATCTTGTTGCTTGCTTGGATGGGAGACCACCGCCACACACCTTTAGTACAGGAAATAGCACAGCTTATATATCCTATGAAGACCAATCATAACATAGTTGCTAGGCGAGAAAGCTAACTAGGCTGAAGCCGATACGTTGATGCAATGAGGATATGCCTCCTAGCCAATCACCATAACTTCCTGTTTACTGACACGACTCGAGCTCAATGCCCTTTGGCATGGTGCCAACCGCCATCTTCAAAGTGGATGGTGCGGCCACGGACGCCGCCCGCCACATCTCCCCCTTTTTGTTTATAAACAGCAATTAGCT
>PVKW010030408.1:0-19042 GCA_004027895.1 Orientallactaga bullata | reverse complement strand
CAATATGAAGTCATTTCCTATACTTAAGTAGGAAAAAAAAGGCGCCAAAGTACAAAATTCCATTGATTTTGTCATCTCAGTGCGATAAGTCCATTTACTACAAATGAGTGGTGCAGTGTGGGAGGGGCTAGTGATGCCTTTCTCAAGCCAATGCTGTTCTTTGATTTGTTTTAGGAATGACGCTTTGCTTATGCAAGCCTAATCCCTATAGACACAGGAGAGGAATTATTTTGAGATAGAATGAACAGGCATTTGCATGAAAAGGTAAATCAAATCATAAGAAACAACTTGCTTTCTATGTTGTGCACGAAAAACTGTGATGTCTGTGAGGCAGGATGGGTGGTGTCCACGCTTACCACAACTACGGGGAAATGGAGGCATTACTACTAAGGGATGTCTGACCATGGAAAACAGAACTCAATCCAAGTGGAGGGTTATTTATGGCGCTCAGAATTTATTTTTTCAGGTATAAAATTCAGGAAAAAAGTCCTCAATTTCAGTTATAACACTCTATAAAAATAATTTAACATTAAAAAGTAATTTTGGGGCCGGAGAGATGGCTTAACGGTTAAGGCACTTACCTGTGAAGCCTAAGTACCCTGGTTCTATTCTCCAGGTCCCACCTAAGCCAGATGTACATAGTGGCACATGCATCTGGAGTTTGTGGCTAGAGGCCCTGGTGTGCTGATTCTCTCTCTCTCCCTCGGTCTCTAATAAATAGATAAAAACTTTTTTAAAAGTTTTTTTTCGAAAAACACATTTAGTTGTCAGTATGACAAAAAGTTTGAAGACTTCTTTTTAAATGGCTTAAAACTGAGTAAGTGAATGAATCATTTTCTTAATAACTGATATACTGGAGTACTAATTATTTTAGAAGGCTCTTTTGTTAGGGTGTACAGTTCATCATGTCATACTTAATTCAACTTGTACCATACAGTCTTTCTTCTGATAATTTATGTCAACTGACACTAACAGGAGCCTTTCTGTGAATTAAATTACCATTCATTATCATCCAATTTAAATACAGCTCTTGCCAGCATCACAGAATTGCCAAAAGGAGAAAAACCCGTTCTAACATTTATGATAATTAGAACAAATTTTGTATTATGGATGGAATAAAAAGGGCAATCCTCGTTTGTTTTACTCTTTCTAAAGCTCTTAGCTACCCCTTTTCTCTTTCTTCTCTTTTCCCTCCTTCCTTCCTCCCCTCTGTCTCACTGTAGCCAAGGCAGGCCTAAACTTGTGATCCTCCTGCCTCAGTTTTCCAAGTGCTGGTATTACAGGTGTGAACCACCATTCCTGGCATAATAGCTACTTAAAAAAATTATTTATTTGAGAGAGAAAAAGAGGGAGGGAGGGAAAAAAGAGAGAGAATGGAGAATGAATAAATGTGGGTGCACCAGGGCCTCCAGACACATGCACCACCTTGTATATCTGGCTTTACGTGGGTACTGGGGAATTGAACCTATGTCCTTTGACTTTGCTGCAAGCACCTTAATTGCTAAGTCATCTCTCCAGCCCAGCAGCTACTTTTTAAAATGTCACATTAATTTTAAATTCCTTCCGTTGTACTGTAGAGGCCCTTTTGAGATGTCGCAGAGAAATCACAAATGTATATCAAGATTTTACTGAACTTCTGCAACCTAACAAAAGTAAACAAGAAATTTTTTATTTCCTCACATTTGACTGCACAATATAAACTTGCTTGCAATGCTCTAAAAGACAATATTTTATATATAAATTACTAGTAACTTAAAATATTTGCTAGGAGGTAACACATGTATTTCCATATATTCCAAATGAGCAGCTCATTTTGATGATTCAGGTATTTTAATTGTAATTTCTTATGAAACAAATAACCACCTTTTCTTCTTCTTCTTTTTCTTCCTTGGAGACAGTCTCCCTCTGTCGTCCAGGCTGGCTTTTCATTCCTAGTGCTGCTCCCACCCGAGCTCCAAGTGAGGGGATTACAGTGTGAGGCACCACATCTGGCTTGTTTCTTCAGACAGGGCCTCTGAACAAACAACGCTCTTGGCTTTTGTTTTATTCTTCTTGAAAAGTTCACAGTGTTGTACAAGTGAAAAGACTAGAAACATATATGGCTTTATATACATAAAAATTCAGTAATGTTGCCACAACCCCTAATAGAATGTAATCTTTTATTTACTATTATCCAGAATAGAGTTTTACACATATTTAGTTGTTCAAGTATATCTCAAGCAGGAATTAGAAAAGAGAGGGCCTCGTGCTGACAGGCATCTCTTTGAAGCCTACTCCAAATGTCAACACAGTTAAGGTAGACTTCTAAGTTTTTCATTTACAATGTACCCTACATTCTCAAATATCTCAAAAATCTCAAGTGAGCCATGAAGTGACTGACGTCAGTCTCCTTCCCCTTCTGGACAGCACCAGGGGTTAAAAAAGGATCTGACTGAACAGACGCTCTTCTACCACACACGCTGAAAATGAAGACAGCTCAGGTTAAAGGCTTGCACCTTGAATAAATAAATAAGCATTTCATCTACTTCATAAACACCTAGTCACATGTGTTGCTAACCACCACTCTGGTCTTTGAGGACTAAGCAAGCCGGATGGGATTCTCTAGGTTTGCTTTGAAACTTTCAAGAAACCTGGTAGCCAGTTCATCATCAACCACTCGGCTGTCGCTGGACATTGTGACCGTGATGATCTGACGCTGCTTCAGTTGGGGGTTTCCCTCTTCATCCTCAGTGAGCTTCAGCACAGGGCGGAACCTCCCAACAGCCAAAATGCAGGCCTGAGGAGGGTTGATCACTGCAGAAAACTCGTCGATGCCGAACATCCCCAAGTTGGAAATACTAGAAGGAGAAAGAACACCTCTGAAAGTGAATATGGCCCAAACCCTGTTTTACTGAAACTCTGTGCTATACTACTGAACCTTTTACCAAGTTATTCAAGAGTATCAATACACAGAACAACATACTACATCTGCTATCCAACACAGCATTGAATTGGTGAGCCTAAGCAGTACAATACAGCAAGAAAAAGAAATATAGGGTAAGTACTAAAGAAAAGGAATAAAAATTACTTAGATGATGATACATATAGAAAATCTAAGATTCCACAGATAAACTTTAAGATCAGTATATGAATTTACATCATTAGATAAAAAGTTAATATAACTATATCTACATGTAAGTTACTAACACCCAAAAAAATGAAGTTTAAAAGTAATACCATTTATAATGGTATCAAAACATATATCAAGTAATTTAATGAAAATGTATGACCTCTGCAGTGAAAATGATAAAACATAATTGAAAGAAATCAAAGAAATGAGGAAGATTAAATATTGTAAAGGTTGCCAAATTTTGCAAACTGGTCAAAAGATTTAATGCAACCCCAATCACCGTCTCTGAGGGCAGATGGTGTGTGTGTGCACAAGCATGCATGTGCATGTGTACATATGAACAACCAGGTAAGATAATCTCAAGCATAAACAAAATTAGAAAGGTATCCTTGTAAAAACACCTGTAAGTTATAGCTTGGTGAGCAAGAGACAGATACACAGGCCAATGGGAAAGAAATGGAATCAGACCCATACACACACCATTACCTTTCCAATGCTATGGAGTGATACCTTTCAATACAAAATCCTGGGTTTGTGCCATATTCTTACGGGGGAAGGGAAGAACTCTGACTTCTACTTCCCATCATGTTAAAATCTCATTTTAGATGGACTGTGATCAACATGTGAAAAGCACTTACAATTCTTCTCAGTGTCAACACAGAAGAACTTCACTGGACAGGTAAAAATGCCCATCAGAAAATAAATAGCACTAACCATGAACACAAATAGAGATAAAGAGAAGTTCACTAAAATCTACAACTTGTGTTCACTAGCAACCATCAAATAGACAGTTCATGGCAAAGCAAAGGTATTTGAAATCACATATATTCCACAAAGGTCTGGCATCTTTTTTCTTTCTTTTTTTTTTTTAAATGAGAGAACTGGCACACCAGGGCCTAAAGCCACTGCAATTGAATTCCAGATGCGTGCGGGCCCTTGTGCACTTGTGTCACTTTGTGCATCTGGCTTACATGGGACCTGGAGATTCGAACTTGAGTCCTCAGGCTTTGCAGGAAAGTGCCTTAACCACTAAGGCATCTCTCTAGCCCAGGTCTTGTATCTTTGCATAAAAAATGGATGCCTCTCGCTCTCTCTCATTCTTTCTCTGTCAAATAAAAAAATAAATAAAAATAAAATATTAAAAAAAATTTTTTAAAGGGCTGGAGGGATGGCTTAGTGGTTAAGGTGTTTGCCTGCAAAGCCAAAGGATCCAGGTTTGATTCCCCAGGACCCACGTAAGCCAGATGCACAAGGGGTGCATATGTCTGGAGTTCGTTTACAGTGGCTGGAGGCCCCTGGCATGCCCATTCTCTCTCTGTCAAATAACTAACTAAATAAAATATTTTTTAAAAAGATGTATGCAAGGGGTGGACGATAGTGCTACATAAGTCTAAGGACTTGAGTTTGACACTCAGTACCACATAGAAGTTGGATGTGGACATTTACACTGGTCATTCCAGCTTTGCTGAGAGTGGAGACTGGAGGATTGCTGGGGCTTGCTGGTCAGCCAGTGTGAGAAGTGGTGATCTCAAAGCTCAGGGAGCAACCTTATTCTCTTTTGGCATCTGTACACATGTGTACATCTGTACAGACATGTACACACACTGTGCACCCCTTACACACATACTGCACATACACGTATACCAAGAATAATAGATGCAAGACTTCAAAAGGTACTTTATCCAATGAGTTAAAAGACACCCAAATAACTAATGAATTAAAAGGTATGCAACAATTTTTTAAAAGAGAGAGCAAGAGAGAAAGAGAGAATTGGCACGCCAGGGTCTCAACCATTGAATTTGAACTCCAAATGCTTGCACCACTTAGTGGGCATGTGCGACCTTGCACTTGCCTCACCTTTGTGTGTCTGGCTTATGCGGGATTTGGAGAGTTGAACATGGGTCCTTAGGCTTCCCGGGCAAGTGCCTTAACTGCTAAGCCATTTCACCAGCCCTGCAACATCTTTAATTTGTATTTTCTTGGCCACAAAAATACCACCACCTACTTCAGAAGAACTGTTAAAATTTAAAAACCTAATATTAAAATGTTGACAAACATACAGAGCATTGGGAATTCTCATGTACTGCTGATGGAAGTGAATAGTGCATTTTCATTCTGAAGAATTGTTTGGCAATACCTATCAAAGCTTTTTTTTCTTTTTAATTGAGATGGGGGGGGAAGTGAGTGAGAATGGGCACACCAGGGCCTCTAGCTACTGCAAATGAACTCCAGATGCATGCACCACCCTGTGCATCTGGCTTATGTGGGACCTGGAGAATCGAACCTGGGTCCTTAGGCTTCACAGGCATGCGCCTTAACCACTAAGCCATCTCTCCAGCCCCTATCAAAGTTTTTAATCCAGGATTTCTACTTCTATATCTATACAACAAACTGACACGAACACATTCATAAGACAAAAGCAAGAATGTTCAGAGCACTGTTATTTGTAATGGCACCAACCTGAAAAGAACAATGCCCATCATGAATAAAAGGACCACTGGTAATTTATACAACAGAATACTACACACATCATGAATAAATGGCATAGCATTTCACATAGCACACATTAGTGATTAGCCAAAAAAAGTTAAACAGTATGCTTGTTAATGTCTTATTTCAATAATAATGGTTTCTTTTTTATTTTTAAATATTTTATTTATTTGCAAGCAGACAGACAGAGAGAAGAGAGACACAGCAAGGGGTGGGGAGGAGGGAGGAAGGGAGAGAAGGAGGGAGAGAATGCACCACTCTCTGCATCTGGCTTTATGTTGTTACTGGGGAATGGAGCCTGGGTTGTTAGGCTTTGTAGCAAATGCCTTAACTGCTGAGCCATCTCTCCAGCTCCAACAATAATGGTTTCTATAGACATGTAATCTTGATTGGTCTGAAGTATACTTTCACATATTCTACTATCTAAATCAAGTATGAGACATTGAGTTAAATTGTATTTTTTTTTTTTTAAATAAAGCCGGGCGTGGTGGCATATACCTTTAATCCTAGCACTGGGGAGGCAGAGATAGAATTACTGTGTGTTTGAGGTCAGCCTGGGACTAAAGAGTTTCAGGTCAACTGGGCTACATACAGTGAGATCCTACCTTAAAAAAAATTTTTTTTTAAATTTACCCTCCCCCCACAACAAATGTTTCAAATAAACCATGAACAATGCTGACATGGACTGAATAAAGGATTTATCTTTACCTAAAAGACCCTCCTTGGTATTCTTCAGGTAGCAGTTTTCCATCTCTTGCTTTCTTTGATAGAGCCTAAGAAAAATTCAGAGTATAACAAGATGTTATAGTAAATCAAGGCACAGGGCATACTCTCACTTTTAATTACGTAAATATTAGCTAGTTATGGGTGTGGTGACCCATGCCTTTAAATCCCAGCACTTGGGAGGCTGAGGTAGAAGGATCACTGTGAATTTACATCACTTTGGGCTAGAGCAAGACCCTACTTCAAAACAACAGCAAAGAATTAGCTACTTATAATTTCTCTCACCCAACTATAGGAATCCAAGAAGTAATCAAGCTCCTTTATAGTTTCACGCATTGGTCTTGGCCTCTACTGATGACCTGTACAGATCCCATGTCAACCAAAGCAGTATGTCCACAATCCCACGACTATCACTTCTCACCTTTTGGTGTTTGTTCCATTTTTATCCATAACTTATAATATCCATAACATATAAATGACAAAAGTAAAAAATAGATTTCTGTATTTCACTTCTCAACATAATGTAATCTATTACAGTTTGCATGTAAAATTACCTCTACAGATTCAAGTGCCTGCAAATTCAATCCCCAGCTAATGGTGCTGTTTTCAGAGATCTTGGGACCATTAGGAGGAAGGGCCAAGCTGGAGATCCAGGGTCTTGGGTTACTGGAGGGTAGGGCCATAAGAAAAGTAACTAATATGATATTGCACATATTATTAGTCTTCAGAAATGATTCTTGTTGTTCGCTTAACATTCTAAAGAAGGTAAGGGCTGCAAATCAGTCACTTCTCTAGTATTATAATTTGGTTCACTAAGTTCTGAATTGTTTCAAATACATTTTCAGAGCTGAAGCTATAGTGCCCTAGAGAATGGCTCTTTTTTTGGTTCTTGATCCATAGCTGAAATATATCTTGAAAGCTAGTCCAATTCATATTGCCACAAGCAATATAATCATGTTCCAGTTTTCCATCACTCTTGATAATACTGATTTCTCGGACCCTGCTGAAGAAATGACTCTGACTAAGAGTGGCATTAAGAAAAGCAGTTTAACTTTTCTCTCACTTGCACACTGGATTGACCATAGTTCTGTTATTATTAATTTTCAATGCTTCAAAAGCAAGAGGACAGAGGGTGAGTCATCATGTATAAAAAACCAGTAACAGGGCTGGAGAGATGGCTTAACCATTAAGGTACTTGCTGGAAAAGCCGAAGGAGCTGGGTTCGATTCCCCAGTACCCAC
Organism: Orientallactaga bullata; assembly: GCA_004027895.1. NCBI lineage: Eukaryota > Metazoa > Chordata > Mammalia > Rodentia > Dipodidae > Orientallactaga > Orientallactaga bullata. Next base: position 11,479 of record PVKW010030408.1, on the reverse strand, counting down.
GTAAAGCCAGATGCACAAGGTGTTGCATGCATCTGGAGTTCGTTTGCAGTGGCAAGAGGCCCTGATGTGCCCATTCTCTCTCTTTCTCTGCCTTTCTCTCTGTCTGTTAAATGAATAAATAATTTTTGTAAACCCCAATAATGAATTAATTTGTAAGGGGAAGAGAAAAAAGGAAGTCATCATCATTTGGACAGATTAAATCCATCTGGGGCTTACTTAATATTTTATATCACACAATCATTATATACACCATTACCATCATAGTTGATAACTTTAATTTTAAACTACAGATGATTTAGTTTTTGAAAATAGCACCATTTAAAAAAAAATCTCTAAATTTCTCAAAGAAAACCAAGTGAAAACATGGCAAGTTATAGGTATCATCAAAAAATTTCTGCCAGGCATGGTAGTGCATGCCTTTAATTCTAGCACTTGGAAGGCAGAAGTAGGTCGATCACCATGAGTTCGAGGCCACCCTTAGATTACATAGTGAATTCCAGGTCAGCCTGAGCTAGAATGAGACCCTACCTTGAAAACAAAACAAAACAAATTTCTGAATAGAACCCTAATAGCACTAGAAATAGCCCCAAGAAATGACAAATGAGATCACATGAAATTAACAAACTTCTGTACAGCCAAAGAAACTACCAACAAAGGTGAACAGACAGCCTACAGAATGGGAGAAAGTCTTTGCCGGCTATACTTCAGACAAGAGGTTAATATTGAGAACATACAAAGAAAATATAAAAATTAAATACAAAAACTCCCCAACTATCAATAAAGGGGTCAATGAACTGAACAGAGAATTCTCAAAGAACTCAAAAGGTCAGGTGTGGTAGTGCACATCTTTAATCCCAGCACTTGGGAGGCAGAGTTCAAGGTCACCCTGAGAATACAGAGTGAATTCCAGGTCAGCTTGGGCTAGAGTGAACCTTACCTCGAAAAACCAACAAACAAAACAAAAACAAACAAACAAACAAACAAACAAACAAACAAACAAACACCTCAAAAGAACCAAAGGCCAACAAAATATGCCAGTAAGAATATGAGGAAAGAGAGGAACCCTTACATACTGTTAGAGCTACTACAAAATTTAGTGTAGCGGCTTTGCAAAAAGCTAAAAACAGAACTTATGAATGACCCAGTGGCAGCACTCCTGAGCACATACCCAAAGGACTCTACATCCTACTTCAGAGGATGCAACCACCTTAGATGTCCATCTGAGTGAGTGGATGATGAAAAGGTACATAAACAATGGAAGTTTATTCAATTGCACAGAAGATGAAATTATGAAATTTGCAGGAATATGGATGAAAGTGAAAACATTATATTAGGTAAGGTAACCAGACCCAGAAGGACAAACAGTATGTTCTCTCTCATATGTACTCCCTAGCTTCTACATGTCAAATATGCCTAACTAGGTGACAGCAAATGTGGGAAAGGTCAGAAAAGTAAAAAGGGGCCGTGAGACTGGGAAAAAAGGCTTGAAGCCAGAGAGGTGAGGAAGACAATAGAGTCCATCAGATACTCACGTGCAAGGGGGAATACCACAGTAAAGGGCACAGTGGGACAATGGAAGAGGCAAGTGATTTAACCAAAATAAAGTATAAAAATGTCAAAGGAAACCTACTATTCTGTAAGCTAATTAAAAATAAAGACATAAATAAAAGTATCTAAACTGATCTCAACATCACTATATTTCTGGTAAATGAAGCAATTACAGATGTATTCTATTTGAATATATTTATAAAATTCTGAATTAGAAGTATAAAATGAAGAAAGCTTTCAGTGCTCTAGTCCTTATATCAAAAATAAAGCAATGCATAATTACATTTATTTCTGTTTTAGTACTATATAATCATGAACATGACTTAAACAGACCCATTTCATATGAATTTGTAAATTCATTTTAAAAAAATGTAAATGACACCTCAACATAACCTGATGAATTATAAAGCTGTAACAAAAAATATAATTCAGTTTCAGAACAAGATTCGAAGTATACATACTTTATTTAAAACAAAAAACCCACCCTTGGTAATGAGCAGAACATTCCTGTCAATGAATTCTGATAGGAGATTGGAACAAGTATAGTACGAGGAGAATCACTAGATTCTGAAAACCTGTAACTTCACTAGGCTCTCCTCCTGGTAATGTGGACTTGAAAATTAAAGTCCACGTTATTGGAAGCATTCACCTGAAAACACATAAAACATGTTCTAGCAGTATTTCTAGCATATAGTTTCAATAATTTTTCATTTGCAAGCAGAGAAGAGAGAATGAGAATGGGCACTCCAGGGCCTCTTGCCACTACAAATGAACTCCAGATGCATGGCATCACTTTGTGCATTTGGCATTCTCTGGTTACTGGTGAATTGAACCTGAGACTTTAGACTTTGCAAGCAAGCACCTTTAACTGTTGAGCCATCTCTCCAACCATATTTTATATGTGTTGTTAATTCATTCAAAAATTCATTGGGTGTTTATTAGGTAAACCTTGCCTTTTAAAATTGTTATGGTAAATGAGGAATTAACACAGGATCTAGAGCTTGTCACTATATTACTTTAATCAGAGAATAGTTGACTAACCCCCACCCTGATACATTGGGATTACTATGGAGTTCTCCCTGCCCATCCTGCTGCTGTGAGGCCCAGCTGGAAGGCTGCTGAGGCTGCCTCTTACCCTCCTCAACTTGGGTTCTTTCAGGATGCAAGGGTTGCAGAACACAAGCACAGCTATTTCAAGAATGCATTATGGTAGCAAAATTGCTACACTGTTTACAATCATAGAAAATATCCTCTTAAGAGTTAAATTTTAGGGCTGGAGGGATGGCTTAGTAGTTAAGGAGTTTGCCTGCAAAGCCAAAGGTCCCAGGTTTGATTCCCCAGGACCCACGTTAGACAGATACACATGGTGGCACAAGCATCTGGAATTTGTTTGCAGTGGCTGGAGGCCCTGGAGTGCCCATTCTCTTTCTTTCTCTCCCTCTTTTTCTGTCAAATAAATAAATCAAAATGAAAATATTAGCTGGGCGTGATGGCTCATGCCTTTAATCCCAGCACTCAGGAGGCAGAGGTAGGGGAATCACTGAGAGTCTGAGGCCATCCTGAGACTACTACATAGTGAATTCCAGGTCAGCCTGAGCTAGAGAGAGACCCTACTTCAAAAACAAAAAAAAAATTAAAGAGTTAAATTTTAATGGACACAAAATAATAAAATCTAGCAGTACAATTCAATAAATAACATTTAACTGGTGTTTTACATGTTATTTTAACACTTAATCTTATTCAGCTTCACGACACTGGAATACATGTCTTCTCAGAGGGGTTAAAATCCCCTGGTGAATAAAAGGCATCAACAGTTGTCCCCTGTTCCCACAGTTCAGTGGGGCTAAACCCCCTGATGAATAAAAGGCATGAACAGTTGCACCCTGTTCCCACAGTTCCACTTCCTAGAATTTCAGTCACCCTGTGGCCAGCCTCAGTCTGGAAATGTTAAATGGAAAGTTTCAGATATAAATTATGCTTGAAATTGCATGTTGCTCTGAGTCACATGATCAAAATCTTGAATGAATTGCTCCTCTGTCCAGCACTTATGCTTTATACACTTTCATTAACCACAGAGTAGCTGTTTCCTTCAGATCCATTAGTTTGGAATCATCAACAGTGCTTGTGGCTAATTTTTATTTTACAGAAAAATAGTCTAAAAGGGCAGAAGTAATTTTATTACAGTGTATTTTTATAACTGTTCTACTTAAGAATTACTGTTAACCTCTTACTGTGCCTTATTTATAAATTAAACTTTATGAAGGCATATATGTATAGAAATACACATATACATACAGGGTTATTCTAGGCATTTGTGAGAGTATCTTGGAATATACTCCCTGTGAATAAGAGAGGACTACTTACATCCCAGTAAATTAGCCTATATATAAACTTTGACTTTTGAACTGGCCAAATTAGTACCAACTTTCAAGTAAGAAAAACGGGTTATCTAAATCTACATCAAGATACTTGGCAAACCTTTTCAAAGACTATAGACTCAAACATGTCAGCCACCCAAAGCTAACCTTTAATTACATGTAACTAAAATTTTTAAGTAAGTCCCACATTTCTAGATGGGTGCTTAAAAACAGATTAACTTGCACACACTTATTTCTCTTGGCAAATAGCACCATGCATTTATATACTGACAGATCCTAATGAAATCTCATCTTTTGTTTTTTATCTGCCTTATAGCCTGTTTTACTGCTAAACATATATATAGCAGGTCCTTAATAAGTGAAACATTTAAATAATCACTACCCAAATGAATCTGAAAAATTCACCACAGACAAGTATCACAGACCTGTGATTCTTTTTCTAAGAAAACACCCTTAGAAATTACTGCGGCTGAAAAAGCTGCTCTACTACATGTATTCCTGCTTAATCATGAATTTTATTTCATCAAAAAATGTGACATCTAAACTAGAACCTTAAGAATTCCTTTACAAGAGATTCATTCGCCCAAGTAAAGGGCCTTGCCTTGGGAACACAATGTACTTTTCCTGGTCTCAGTTTTACAAAGGTAATAAATTTAAATACTAAAATCCTAAACACACAGGACAGAATCATTTGGACTCACCGTTCCTCTCCGTAGAAATCACAGTGAGATCATATCAAGCATCTCAGAAAGTAACAGGCTAAAGGTGTGTCTGAATTATCATGAAAGTAGTCTTATAGGAGGCATACCTTTACAGAGTTAGCGATTTCCTGTAGACCCTTCGCAGCAGCGTCTTTTATGATTGGTGTGATCAAACCTTTATCTGTTGCCACAGCCACTGAAATGTCCACAGAGGGCAGCTGCTTTGGGCCTTCTCCATCCCAACTGACATTAACACCTGGCATTTGCTGCAAGTGGAAACAAACACGCTATGCTTCAGGAAGCACCTTCAGATTAAGGGGTCATAGAAAAGTGAGTAACAATGCATTTTCCAAAATGAATATAACCACACAGAAGGAAAAAAATAAAACTTAAGTTTGAAAAAAATGGTTTGGATTTCTTAGTTACTGTTTATGTTTGGAAAGAGTAAACACTTTTTTGTAGCACGCTTGAGGAAATTCTGATGATATACATGTTTTCAACTCTTTCCATCATGTCTAAAAAAAACCGGGGTCCTTTGTTAAACTAATTGCCAGAAGATATTTATTGTTCTTTATATTTCCTGCCTCATATGATGATCAGTATGACTTAAAAGAGACGAAAGGACAGAAAACGGAAGTGATATTCAATCTCCTTCCTTTAGCATGAAGGAAGCCTGATCTTTAAGCACAGTTCTGGAACTTATCTCAGTAAGGCCTCAAAAAAATGACCTACTAGAAAGCGACTTCCTAAGAATCATGAACAGAAGATATATGCTCTATTTAACCCAGAATTACACATCATGAACAGAAGATATATGTTCTATTTAACCCAGAACTATACTGAAGGATGAAATGAATGTATCAAACTACTAAATGGCTGGAAAGTGTGCACTGATGCTGCCAACATCACAGGACAACATGGCGCTGAAAACAGAAATCAAAACTTATATTCTCTGGTCAAAACTTCTGTTTCTTACAGAGTAAGATCCGAGCCTCCCTGATCATCATTTAGATAGGATGAGGCACATCCGCTAAGCTGAAGTTTTCCCTGTGTTCAGGCTTCGTGCTCTTCTCCTTCACACCCAAGGACCACTTGCACATCACTTCTCAATTGTTCTTTCCACTGGTCATTCCTTCAGTAATGCCACAATGCCAAAAGAATGAAAAATAAAGTCCCAACCCATCAAAAGATTTTAAATTCCCAAACAACACTAAAATAAAACAAAAATTTTATAAAAAACCAAAACCAAACAAACAACCAACCACCGCCCCCCCCCAAACCCTATAAATGAGTAACATCTGGCAAGTAAACTGAACTGGAATTTATGTAGTAAAAACCTGTGGTGCTGCATGCCAAGAAACATTCATGATCTTAACCCCTAGTATCAAAAATTATTAAGGTGATCACACCCAAGTTTTCCAGGCAATAACCTAAAGAAAGGAAGAAATACATAATACAATGAACCAAGAGCACAAGTATGCAGAACAGAAGCAAGACAGAGTTTAGAATACCATTACACAGTGTGGACACTGAAAGAATTTTTAAAAATTTAAATGACTCTAGCTTAGGCAAATCATTTTGGGAATTTAAATGAATTGGACATTTTCTGGGAAACGCTAAGGTTCTAGAATTAAGCTGAAAATTAGAACACTAAATATGGCAGTAAAGTAGAAAATCAACAAGATCCTGTCATCATAGTCAAACTGGATTCAGTATTTTTACTGGTGAATTCTACAAGCCTTTAAGAAAGAAAAACTTAAAATTAATTAAAATAAGCACAGGTAAAGAATATAGAGCCCAGATTCATTTAAGACAGCCATGACAGCAGAAACTGTTAGGCGTTTGCTTATTACCTTTATAACTTAGAATGTGTCTGGCACAAGATATTGGATCAACTGGCATTTACTGAATAATAGTCTTTGTCCTATTATAGTTAGTTTGATTCCCAGTGTCTTCACTTGTAAACCACAGGAAATTAAATAATAGGATACATTCGGCAACAGGATTATAAAAATCCCATTTTATGTTAGAAGCCAAAGTTACTTGGGTTTTACCACTTACTTTAAGAGTGACAGCTGCTGCCTTGATGATGAAATCGTTCACAGACACTTTAATGTCATCTGCAAGAGAAACATGCACGATAAAATGAGAGCTCGTGATAGAACACTGACCACTGTGGTTCCCAGCCTGTAAACTATGGTTCTGCTCGGTACTGAGGACAAATACCACAGACCACACGCAACTATGAACATAAAGTTCACTTCTAGGGGCTGAGGACAGAGCTCAGTGGCAGATTATGAATGCAGAATGTGCAAGGCCTTGGATTCAATCCCCAAATTCACTTCTGGGCCTTGGTCAGAACTTTGTACAAGCACTTAAGAATACATGAGGTTATATTACAACTACAACCAGAAAGAAAAGCACCTAAAGAGATAAATGGTCTGCTTTTGTATAGCCCTTAAATTTTATAAGAGAATTAATTTTTTCCTCAACTTCAAATGTCCTCCTCATTTGTATACATTTGATATTGACTATAATAGAAAAGTGGCAAAGTATATTAAATAATTACATATACTCATAAAGGGTGTTTAAATTTTAGCCGGGCGTGGTGGCGCACACCTTTAATCCCAGCACTCAGGAGGCAGAGGTAGGAGGATCGCCATGAGTTCGAGCCCACCCTGAGACTACAGAGTGAATTCCAGGTCAGCCTGGGCTAGAGGGAGACCCTACCTCAAAAACCAAAAAAAAAGGACATTTAAACTTTTTAAAAAATAGAATGCAAGAATGCATGACAAAAAAGAATTTTAGACAAGCACCATTAAACACAAGTTAATTAAAAAAATATTTGTTTGTATGATTTGTGTGTGTGCATGGGTGTACCATAATGCCCACACGGAGGTCACAGTTGTCTGTGTTCTACCTTCTTTGAAACAGGGTCTCTGGCTACTGCAAACAACTACCAGACTGCAAATGAACATCAGACTAGCTTAGCTGGTTCATGAGCTTTGGATTTTCTGCCTTCCACTGATGTGGGTTCAGAGATGCACGTACCACATTGTATCTGGCTTTACATGGGTGCTGGGGAATTGAACCTGGGTTGGCAGGCTTTGTAAGAAAGTGCCTTGAACTATCTCCCCAGGACAACAAGAGCCTCTTTTTAAGTCAACATGATAGGATATAGCAGCTGCCTACAATGAGGCAATGCTGGCGTTTACATTTTTTTTTTAATTTTTTTTTTTTTATTTATTTGAGAGAGAAATAGATGCACACACAGATAGAGGGTGGGTGTGCCAGGGCCTCCAGCCACTGCAAATGAACTCTAGACACATGCACCCCCTTGTGCATCTGGCTAATGTGGGTCCTGGGAATCGAACCTGGGTCCTTTGGCTTTTCAGGCAAATGCCTTAACTGCTAAGCCATCTCTCCAGCCTCGCGTTTACATTTGCAATCACCTTCCTAGAGGCAATGTCACTGGGGGCTGGTCTTAAGGTGTTAATGGTGGGTTTGAGATTCCATTGTAAAGATATGCAAAGTGTGCCCAGTAGGAGTTCCTGAAGTGTGCTGGGCTTTTGGGCTGTAGTTTTGCTCAGTGTGCTGTATAGCTGGCGGCTTGGTTTTTCTCTCTCTTGCCTGGTCCTGTGAGAGCAGGCCGCTTCTCCTGCCATTATGGAACTTCCCCTGGATCTGTAAGCTTCAATAAATAATATCCCTTCCTCCATAACTGTGCCTGGTCTGGAAGTTCATCTCAGCGAACCTGAAGTTGTCTGCTACAGTAAAGTGGTACCAGGAGTGGGGTGAGATGAACCAGACCGTGTGGATATTCATCTTTCGGAACCTTTGTTTTGGAGGAATGGGCATGGACCTGGTGCTTGCAACTGAAGATGCCTTCTGGAGTGGTAAGCCAAGTTTTATGGACTATTCTGTTGAGAGTTTGAGAATGCTAAGTGCACACAGTTTTGAACTTCAAGGCTTGGCTTATGAGCTTTCTAAGGGGAAGGAAAGAGTGCAGAGTACTTTGTTGGAACTGGGTTACTGGCATAAGGGATGGCTACGTTCCACTATCCAGGCCCAGAAAGTTTGATCAAGGTTAAATTTGTAATGGACTGATGTGTTTGGCTAAAGATAACGGACTGAGATTTTAAGATTTTAAATTGGAAAACCTCAAGCGAGTTAAAAGTGGAGGCACTGAGACTGATTTTAGGTTAATGGAGTTGCTACTGTCAACACACTAGCAATCTTAAGGAAGATGGAAGGAAGGTGGCCTGACTGATTTACATTAAAACAATGGAGAGATGCCTGAGGAAAGACTGTAAGGAATACAAACTCTTGGAAAGAGTTGACTGGAGAAGGAACCTGCTTTTCAAGGCTATGGTTTATTTCATTCCTGGATTAAGAATATGGCTGTGTCCTGCACACCTGGTATTAGTTTTGGAAGCATGCATGGAGTGGTCATGAATTGCACACGGTTCCAGGAGCCACTGCTGAGGTGTGGAATGAGGCAGGGCATGAAGACCCTCAGGAATAGGCTGGCAGAGCCTTTGGAAGATGGACCGTGGTTTGCATGGAGACCTGAAGATGTTTAGGATATACCAGGACTATGCAAGGACTCCCATGTAGTGCAGTGTTGGCCTGGGATCAAAGTTTTCCTTGGCAACTCTGCCCAGATGGAGGGGCAGAATTGGAAAACCTGGAGACTGTCAGTCTCTGGTTAGATTGAACTTGAACTGCAGAAGTTTGATGACTGCTGATGGTGGCTGAGTTTGCATTGTTCTAGTCTCTCCTTGCTATGCTTTATACCAGTTAAAAATGTTTACTCTGTGCCTTTACATGTTGAAAGTATTTAACTTGTCTGATTTTACAGGACTCATTATCTTAAGTTGATCAAGACTCTGAGAACCTTTGAAATTGGACTGAATACAATTTACAATGTGTGATAGTTATAAATCTATTGGGGGCCAGAGGTGGAATGTGGTAGTTTGAATATATGGCCCCCAATATATTCAATGTTTTATTACTTTATAGTTTACATTTGCAATCACCTTCCTAGAGGCAATGTCACTGGGGGCTGGTCTTAAGGTGTTAATGGTGGGTTTGAGATTCCATTGTAAAGATATGCAAAGTGTGCCCAGTAGGAGTTCCTGAAGTGTGCTGGGCTTTTGGGCTGTAGTTTTGCTCAGTGTGCTGTGTAGCTGGCGGCTTGGTTTTTCTCTCTCTTGCCTGGTCCTGTGAGAGCAGGCCGCTTCTCCTGCCATTATGGAACTTCCCCTGGATCTGTAAGCTTCAATAAATAATATCCCTTCCTCCATAACTGTGCCTGGTCTGGAAGTTCATCTCGATGAACTTGAAGCTGTCTCCTACACCTCCCTTCCAAGGTACTGATCCTAACTAAGCATTTGATTTATTCCTTTGCTTCTGCCAATGGGAATGAAGGTGTTGTAAAAGGTAAACCATACTTTCTTTCAAGAGCTTCTAGAAAGATTTTATGACCAAGATCTAGTCAGCAGTATGAGGCAAGGAACACACATCCTTTTACCGCAGCGTCATCCAAAAGTCTGATGGAGATTTCAGACAGTGATTACATCAACTGACTGAGCTCACACACCACAAAACTGTTGTAGGAAATGTCAGTTGCCTATCACAGGTCTTCTAATTCTCATATTCAGAAACATACAAGCATTTGGATTTGTTTAAAGTCTCTTTAGGAGCAGAAACATAAATGGATTTCCAGTAGAGACTTTTAACAAAAACCACATGCTAATTTGGTCTATAAAGATTCAAATATGAGAGCACAGTGTTTTATGAACTTTCTGCTTACCTCACATAGTGCCCTCAGCCTCCTCTCACTTCACCTACTTCCCGTAAGCATACAGAGATGACTGAGAGCCACATACCCACTGAGAGCTCCTCAGCAAAAGCCCTCACCTACAATTCTGTCTTTGCTGTGTTTCAATAATCACAAGCACTCTGGAGTTCATTATTTACTTCACCCTGAAACACTTTCATTTATTGACTCTGATGTCACCAGAAATTCCCCCTTTTCTTTGACGCTCTGACTACTCACTCATTCCTTTTTCTCAATGCTGGCTGGTTTCTTCCCGACAGCAACTCTAAGTGCCACAGTTCTCACACCATTTATATGATGATGACTTCCCCTCCTGCCCCGCCTACCACACAATTCTATGTCTACCCTGTTGTGTTTGGAGCTTCAGGCATACATATCCACTTTCTCACAGGACATTTAGGCATCTCAAATCTAACATCTGTAAAGGAATTTCATCTCTATTAATTGCTTATTATAGAAAATAAATGCAAACAGTGATGATATTCATGCACAAACAGGAAACTGGGCATAATGGTAAACATCTGTAATTCTAACACGCAAGAGGTAGAGCAGCAAAATTAGCAATTCAAGGCCAGTTGGGTTATATATTGAAACTATCTCAAAACATCAACAATTATAAAACAATAATGGGAAAATAGCTTATAAGGGAATAAAACATTTTAGGAGTTGGGGACAGAGGAATGGGTAGCTATCTTTTACTAGTTAGGTTTCAGAGTAGCACAATGAAGAAAATTCTGTGATGAGGGCTGGAGAGATGGCTCAGCATTTAAGGTACTTGTGTTTGCAACGTTTAATGACCTGGGCTCGATTCCCCAGTACCCACATAAAGCCAGATGTACAAAGTGGTGCATGCATCTGGAGTTCATTTGTTGTGGTTGGAGGCTCTGGTGAACCCATTCTGTCTGATTGAAAATAAAAGTTTTTTTTTAAGTTCTGTGGTGAATGACTGTACAAGAATATAAAAAAATATACAAGAAGAAAAATATTTACTTATTTATTTGAGAGAAAGA